>CM033112.1:6364140-6412278 GCA_019321725.1 Paulownia fortunei
ACTGAGTCGTATATTTACGCCGCAAGAAGCTTATGCTCGCACCGACTGAGGATGTCTTCAGTTCATTCCCAATATCCCTTAATGTAGTGAAACTCGCCAAGGAATTGGATTGCATCCCCCCACTTGGCATTGCCTTCAATGATGCAGCGACCCAATGTTGGCAATAGAGTTGGCTAGCTTGATTGCTAATGATGAGTTGCTTGCAAAGACCACACCTTAGAAGTCTTGCTTAAAGGAATCTCCCGGGACCATTCCTCCAAGTAAAATAGATTCGTCAACCTTGGCCATTACTTTGCGTATCGACCAATAAGGGGATCGTGAACTACCAAAATTGTGCCTTTCTTTATGGATTGACTCTCATCATCAAGGATCACCATGTGTTGGATTCCATAAAAAGAAAAAATATCTTTGAAATAAATCATTGCAAAAGTTATCAAAGTACAAGCAAATAAGCGAGTTAACTTGATAGAAGAAAAATCAAGTATGCGATAAATGAAGAAAATCATGGTTTGATTGAATCCTTTGACATAAAAATCATTGCTGTAAAATTCTAAGGCAAATCAAGTTAAAAGTTGTTTCAAATTCTTGTTATCAATGTAAATACAAAATGAATTTCTTTTACCAGCAACTGCAAGGAGAAACATAATTATATATATATATATATATATAAAGGGATTCTGAAAAGTTAGAAGCAGCTTCTTTCCACTACTTCAACAAATCGTTCAAAAATTCAGTTGATAAGGAGCTTACTAAAATTCAGAGGCTAACATAACACACTTAACTTATGGGCCAATTAGGAACTCTGTGTTGAAGGAATCTTCTGAATCAATGCCTACAAAATTAAAATAAAATAAAAAATAAACTTACTGATCAACATTTAAAAAAAAGACGAGTGAAGGTTCTCAAAAGTTAGAATTAGTTTATTTGCACCAGTTCGACAAGTGGTGCATAAATTCGACATGCGCTCTCAGGGAAAATACTTGAAGGAACACCCTACAACATAAAAAAAAAAAACACAGAAGAAGCAAGCTGAAAGAAACAAACTGACAAATATGTGATTTATTGATTCATGCAAAGCATTTGCATGAAGTAATTATAAGAAGTGCTTGCCGATTTAATTTTTTTTTAAACCAAAAGAAATTAGATTGCAAATGAATTCACTGCTCTATTTGTTGCCTGTTGAAGAAAACTAATGTAAGAGCTCTCTTTTTATAGACATTGGTAATTGTCAAAGATGGAAAAATTTCCAACATTGAAAAAGAAACATGTGGTTAGAAGGAATTTTCTGAAACTTCTTTGTCAGATAATAAGGAAATTCTTTGATTCTCTAGTTGTTGGCGGAAGAAAATTCAGTTTTAATGGAGCTCTGATATGTTTGCTTCAAATTTGGAAAGAAAAAAAAAACAATGGTAGCAACTTCAATTTGGAAAATACAATTGCAACAATCATTTGCAACTATATTATTCAACTTGATGATTATAGGGCCCTATTTGGCTTTGTTAAAAAAAATTAAATATAAAAAAAGTGGGTAGAAAAAAAATGATAGAGAAGAAATTTTGGACAAAAGATTAATGGAAAGAAAACTATCATTTTCGTCACTCAAAAGAAAGTATGGAGATTTCAAGGCACAAGCATTAAGATGGCAATTTGTTCTCTTTAGGCATGTGGGCCTCAATCATTCTTTTAGGCCATGTGTAACACATACATGTATATATATATATATATATAGAGAGAGAGAGAGAGAGAGAGAAAGGGAACATGCAAATTGAAAGGAATAGTGAATTGGAAACTAGGTGAAATAAACGGATGTTTTCTTCGTTTTGGTCTTCAAAAGTGGAATTGAAATTTTGTCGAAGTCATCATTCTACTTGATTTTGAGTGGGCTGAAACACTTTGGGCAAATAGATCTTTAAGACAAACAAGTTTAGGTCTTACACTATTGACCCATTTCGTGTAGAAAGTGAAAGAAGAAAAATATGGGCCTTTAAATTGAAGAACTGGAAAATGAAGGTATGTTATTTGCCAAAGCATTCAAGTGTTTGATTTATTTTCTCAAGTCCAAAAGTTTATATGCATTTCTACACGGTCCAATTGAAGAAATTATCGTGACTTATTCACTCTAAAACACATCATCTATAAATAAGTCTCAATGGGGCATTT
This sequence comes from Paulownia fortunei, assembly GCA_019321725.1. NCBI lineage: Eukaryota > Viridiplantae > Streptophyta > Magnoliopsida > Lamiales > Paulowniaceae > Paulownia > Paulownia fortunei. Next base: position 6,366,301 of record CM033112.1, read on the forward strand.
GTAGACAAATTAAATTTATGGTCAATTAAATAATGATACGTATAAAATAATATATTAAATATCAATTTCATATTTTCTATTTATGTTTTGGGAATTTAATCAAGTTTAATTTCTAAAGTAAATAGTAAATTAATTGATATTTTAATATATATTTTTGGCTAATCAAATATCGCCAAATGTCAAATCTTAATTCTTGGCAATCAAGATTGTATCTTGAAAATTATAGAAATAAATACCAATATTTTGGTAATTCAAATCACATCTTATGATTAAGGCAATAAATGCTCATTAAATTATGAAGGACCAATCAAATCGCGTCACTTCTTCAAGTAAAGATGGCAAAAGCCCTCATCCTACAAGTATAAATAGGGGTCATCTCCAAAAAGTTAAACATAAGTTGTGAATAAAAAATCCAAGCAAGAAAGGTGTGAGAGGAATTCTCTCAACTTAAGGAGATCAAGTTCGAGGAGATCCACAGTGTTCAAGGCAAAAGTCAAGGCGTTCATCGCAAAGTCTATTCAAGTGATAACGTTTAATTCAAAATTAAGTTGTTAAACTCTTAAATTAATGTTATTGGAAATCCAATCCACATTGGAGGAGATCAAATGGTTACTGCCATTAACAAGTTACCAATTCACCAAGCCAACGTTCTTGAAGTTGTAATGTTTAATTAGAAATTAAGGTGTTAAACCCTCAAATTAACGTTATTGAATGACGAAATATATTTGGAGGAGATCAAATCAGCGATTCTACGTCCAAAATTTCAAATCCAAAAGATATTGTGCTTGAAGAGAAAAATCAGAAGAATTAGTTAGAAATTGTAACTATTTAATTCTTTTGATACATTAAAAATTCAATTTATACTATTTTTCTTGTTTGTTAATTTTGCAGATAACGAAATTTGTATTACACCTGTGATGAAGGAAGTTGCTGATTATATTCTTAGTTTCTTTGTTGCATATCTAGTAATTGTTGTATCTATTCACCATGCATTCTAGTCTGTTGTTGAATGAGATCAGTCAAATTATTCACCAAACTATGATTACCCTCATGATTATCCATTATCTTCCTTTTTGGTGCCATGACTTGCTATACATTGTCCAATCTTATTCCATTTACTAGCCAATAATAAGTGCATAATCATGACAATAATATAAAATAAAATCTAACCAAGTAAGCATAAAAGCAAATAAACAAATAGTTGGCCGATTTTCCCAGCCAGGACGTGTTCATATATACCTTCTTATGTCTACAAGAAAGATTAAATCTCCGCTCTAATACCACAAACTGCAACACTTAAATTAAGAAATGTTAACTTTTCATCATTACTAGAGTTACAGTTTTAATAAAAAATTCCCTTTTTGGATATAAGAGAAAAGAACTTGAATTTATTTGTTGTTTCATTTCATTTTAAACACACCATATAAATAAATCAAAACTGAGTACATCTGTTTACAAAACCATAACAGAACGACTTATTTAAAAACAAAACAGAGCTTTCAAAATAGACTACAAAACAACTCAAAGCATGGAGACTCAGTCCGGCCGCTCTGTCCGGCCGCTCTGGAGACTCGTCAACCTCTAAACCTGTACATTTTTACTTGCGTCATATGAATCTAATGAGTTAAAGGCTCAATAAGGTGAAACTGATGCAATAACAAATAACGTACATGCAAATCACATAAATGATTAAATGTATTATTCAATTTATTAATATTTATTCCTAAATCATTCTTTAGGGCCCTTGAAATGTGGTACTTAACTAATAACTATAGACCATGGTTTTCAGAACCTATTCATAATGATTGGCCAATAAGAGAAATAATACAGGGTTTTCATACTTGGTCTTTCAACCTCAGGTATTAGCCGTATTCTATCTCATTCATCATGGCTTTCCTATACTGGTTTTTCAACCTCAAGTATTTACCACCATTTGTTGGGTCCGCCGGTTCCTCCCGCATCCCTTGCCTACCCGATCATTAATCAAGTACCATACTTCTCTTTCTAAAACCTCATTATATTTTTAATATACTATCATGCTTCATGAACTATGTATGCATCAAATATTACATCATTTGGCAAATAATGACTATCACAGTAAAATATGAACAACATTATATAATTCTTGTGATACAACAAATAAAAGTTTCAACTTACCTCAAGTCCACTTTATGCCAAGTGAAAATGTCAATTTCTTTGGAAGATAGAATGTGTTAAAGGCCTAACATAATCAAATCATGTACCTTTTAATATCCTTTTAATAAATCACATAATTTATTCTAATTAAAATCATATACAGTTTTTAATCTTTTATAAATAATTCCATATCAATTACATGACCTCAAAAATAATGCATAATTCATATCTTACTACTAATTCAAGACATTAAATATTAGGACAGTCATTAAATAACTAATAATCTAAATATAAATATTAGGGCAACCTCCAAAACTTGAACACAATACAAAATAACATGAGTAAACTTGATTCTAACTTAAATTAATTCTAACCATCAATTAAGTAAACTAATTTCTATTGTTCTCAACCATTCATAGGAACATCCAAATACAATATAAACATTACAAGATTAATAGAAATAAGTAAATTAAACATATTTCATAAGACTATCAATTTTGCTATAAAGTAGCTTAACTAGCTTGCTTTTGGTTTCAAATTTATCCCACTTGAGTTTTCATTCATACAAAAATATACTAAAGCATGTAACCATCCAAGATAACATAAATTTATAGAAATATTGAAAAAGAATATACGTTGATTAAATTGGAATTGAGCTTTAAAATCAATGATTTTCAACCTTAAAAGAGTGAAAACTTATTCTAGTTTGTATTCTATAAATTCCTATAGATTGAATTTAATTTTTATGAGTAAGAGAGTGGAGAAATTTTGGAGAAGAAGGCTGGTCATTTTTGAGGAGGTTCCATAAGAAAATATAGTTAAAAATGACTTGTTTGACATTTCAAAGAGATGTAAGTTAAGGGTTATGATTGGTTGACTCATGCTTGGTGTCCTTTCATACAAAGAGCCACGTTCTAGAGAGATGACAAAAATTGATGCTTTTGTGTTATAATCAAGTGTAACGCGGTTTATAATGATTTTATGCAATCTATTCAACCTACCAATCAAATTGCACCATTTTGCATACTTTTAGTTCTTAGCCAAATGTAACATATTTCAAACAAATATTTAGGCAAATAATTACTTTAAAATGTAACAAGTATGGAGAAATACAAATAATTCATTTTATAACCATTCAACATATCAATCTTTTTTAACCGAGATGCCGAGCTTTTCACTACAAAAAGGGTACTTAAGGCATATCTTAAATCAAGAAATAAAAGTTTGATCTCATATTTCATGTACTAATGCATGTTAAAGCATAACTGGAGCATATAGTAACAATTATTCATATTCGTATAATCAAGCTATTGTATGCCATAATCCGATAATGCGTATTGATTAGAAGTATATTCATGCAAAATACTTATTATTGGTTATGTAGGAGATAATTAGGCATTACAATTAACATGTCCTAGTATACCACGCCACAAATTGGAAGACTCAAGCAAGTAAGTGGAAGAGTTATTCAATTTATTCATCTTTGGTTTGATAATCATTACATTGAACCTAAATAGCCATCAAACACATAACCCTTTCTTACAAATATTCTGTTTTTAGTCAAAATTAATTTGTGAGACTCAAACACAATGCAAAAACCATGCTTGTTTAGTAGCAACCGGATACCAAATCTTCCAAATCTCTAGCACATACAATACGTTATTAAAAGTCAACTCTATTCCAGAAGTCACCTTCAGAACTACCTTGCTTTGACCTTTGATGTTAGATGTAGCTGAATTTCCCATAAATAGCTTCTCCCCATTATCTATTGTTTCAAAGCAACTAAACATCTCTTTATTGGAGCACACGTGTTGGGTAGCACTGGTGTCAATCCACCATTCCTTTGGGTTTAGATCCACCAGATTCACCTCAGAAATCATTGCAATGAGGTTCATATCATAAACATTTTGAGAGATATCATTAACCACATTTGCTTCATTATTCCTTTTCGGCTTCCTGCACTTTGAGGACCTATGACCCATTATACCACAGTTGTAGCATTTTCCATAAACTTCTTCTTGGAAATACCTCCTTTTGGTCCCAATTTGGCCCATTTGCCAAACAACCCAAACTTTTTCTTGTTGTTTTTTGAGCTTTGACCATGCTCAACAACATTAGCTTTAGCTACTGCCAGATTGAACAGTTTCTTCATAGAACCTTTGTTATCTTTCTCAATTCGAAGTCTAACAATGAGTTCTTTGATGTTTATCTCATTTTCCTTGTGTTTTAAGTAATTCTTGAAATCTTTCCAAGCCGGTAGCAGCTTTTCAATGATTGCTACCACTTGGAAAGTTTCACTCAAGATTATCCCCTCGACACGAATCTCATGTAAGATCACTTGGAGCTCTTGTATTTGATTGGTCACAGTTTTAGAGTCCACCATTTTATAATCCAAGAAGTGACCAACAACAAAAATTTTGGCCCTAGCATCCTTGGTCTTATATTTTTGATCTAAAGACTCCATAACTCCTTAGTTGTTTCCATTGAGCTATACACGCTATATAGCGAATCTGCCAAGCTGTTCATGACATAATTTCAACATAGAAAATTAGAATGTTTCCATGCATCAACATCAATTACAACTTGAATATCTCCCTCACATTCTTTGAGTTTGGGAGCATTCTTAGTCAAGAACCTCGTAAGATTCAAGGTGGTCAAATAGAAAACTATCTTCTGCTGTCACCTCTTAAAATTCAAGCCACTGAATTTTTCTGGTTTCTCCCTAAGATTAACCAGAACAGTCATAGTTGGGCTAGTTATTTGAGTCACAGCTTGGGGCACAACAAAACTTGGCAACAACTTCAATGGCCTCAACTCCATTAATTACATCAGTAGTCATTTCTGAAACACAAAGAAAAGTTCAATATTTTTAATGCTTTCAAATAGTTCTGTTGAATCTATTTTAAGATTGTTACAAGATAATACACTGTATCATTTAAATTACAAAACAGAAATAGAAGTAAAAACTTTTTAAATTGAAGTAACAGAAAAATAAAATGGTCTAGAAAGTTGTTTTTAGCATCTGACTTTGAAGAACAAAACAACAAACTAAGGCATGTGTAAACACAACTTCCTTAAAATAGATTCGCCCCTTCACTGTAGGTATTTGAGGAACTTTGAGCGTCTATCTCCCAATATACAATGATAAAACCAATAGCACACTTAGCACAAAACAGCTACTCTGCGACGAACCGAGCAAATATGTCTGAACTATTTCATCAAAGGTTTTAGGATTAAGAGGAACCAAAAGAGAAGATCGAATACTGGAATTATATATTGTAGTTATTGTGAAGAATGAGGAGGAAGAGCTCTTCTTATATAGTAAAGTATTAGAGGTAAAATTGGAAAACCTCATTCAATTCAAAGTGAACATTACTAAACATTTCTGAAAGTTACTGACAGTTACATATTTAATATGAATGTTATTGATAGTTGCACATTTAATATGACTGAACATTTCTGAACGTTACTGACAGTTACACATTTAATGTGAATGTTACCAATGGTTACATATTTAATATGATTGTTTCTATCTATTAAAAATTCAAAAGTGTTGTCATCCACGATGTGCAATTGAGCAATAATTTCTCATATACTCGTACACCATTTTTATCATTCACATTTTAGCAATAAAAGACCCATTTTTTTTAACATTTACCATGTTGGGACATTATTAAAGAATCGATTATCCATATCGTCAGGCTTTTTTAATGAAGAAAAGCCACCTAGTTTTATAAATGAAACACCTAATTTCAAAAGTTGGTAACCCAAGATAATAATTTTAGACCTGCTAGTTTATATAATATAAAATTATGTCAAATATTTTGTAAATAGGATTAGACTTTTTTTTAGCAAAATTAATTTCTCCTTATAATGCTTTTGTCCCTATAAGTAACATTGGACATAATAATATGATGGCTCATGAATTATTACATATTATGAAATCTAAAAAATATAAGAGATCCTTTATGACTGTTAAATTGGATTTGGAAAAAGCATATTATACACTACTATGGAACTTCATTACTTTTGCTGTTAAAAATTTAGGCAACGTTTGGTTACAATTCCGGTCATTTTAGGAAAATTATTTTAGGATAATGTATTTTGGTAATGAGATTGGGAACGTTAGAAAAATGAAAATGTATTTAAATATTTTGTTGGGAAAAATATTTAATGTATTTTAGAAGACATTTTCAATTGTAAATGTTTTGTCGATATTGTTTTGTTATGGTTAAAATAAAATATTTTCAACTATAGATGTCTAGTCAATATTATTTTATTTTTTTAATCAAAGCCATCTATATTTAGGTGGGGGTTAGGCAGACTACTCAAAAAAAAAAATCAAGTGATACTTACAAAATCAGAAGCAAGCTCAATTGAAATAATTAAGGAGTACTACTCCCTTACATATTAAAATTTAAAAGATGAAAAATTTAATTTGTCAACACTAACACGACCTCTGACAGACTTGGGAAGCTCAGAAGCTTGAAATATCTTGAAATCCTTCGGCCCAACAAGCTAAGTTTGCTAAATTATCTACTGCCATGTTAGCTTCTCTAAAAATATGAGTGATTTTGTGTTCAAGACCAACAAGTAATGACTTTGCTCTACGAAGTAGACCTTGAAGAGACCAATGTGTTGTACGGTTTCCACTCAACAAAGTTACCACCATCATTGAATCAACTTCAATCCAGATTCTCTGTATGCCATGCTCCGCCGCTAATTGCAATCCATACACCAGTGCTCTCAATTCTACTACTAAATTAGAGTGCTTACCAATAAATTGATAAAAGGCCAAGACTACATCCCCATTTGAGTTTCTAAACAATCCTCCAATACTAGCAGGACCAAGATTTCCTTAAAAGGGATAGCAAGAATAGAAATTTCGTCTTTCATATGGAAGAGAACTTGATCACCCTTATACCTTGTATAACACAAGCAACATCAAGTAAGTCCCTTCTTTACTTGTTGTGGAGACGGTGGGGCAATGTTGTTAGTATGGGTATAATAGAATATATGATTATTTAAAGAGTAAATTATAAAAATTACAGCTAAAGTTTAGCATAATTATAAAAAAACTCAATTATCTTTCGAAATTATAAATAACCGCAGAGGTATTACAAATACCCTATTGAGATTTATTTTTATTTTACAAATACCTCTCAATAGGTACAACTTAAAAAATAGAAATAAATATTAAGAGAGTATTTATAATTTACAAACTTAAATGAGTTTTTTTTTGTAAATAACATAAACTTCAATAGTAATTTTTATAATTCACCCTTATTTAAATATAAAATAAATGATTGATATTGTGAGGAGAATTAAAATAGTATTCCCCAAAAATGCAAATGGCAAAAAAGTTTTTGTCTTCGGAAAATGAAACCATACGTGGCGTCAATAATTCCTAAACCTTTTATTGAGAAATAAAGTTATGTTTTCTACCATAACATTTTCTTAAATGATGTGGGTTATATTTCTTAAATGATTCATGGAAACCTGAAACAGGGCTTAGACAAGGGGACCTTTATGACCACATTTATTCATATTAGGTTTGGAATTATTGGATGGATGCCATGAAGCTAGCAGTGGAGTACCAAAAAGTTCTATTCTTTGTTTCTAAGGATGATTATTTATTATTTTTACGGGCAAATAAATAAGTCTGTTAACTGTGTTAAAACTTTCCTTGATGACTTTGCCTTAGCAGTCGGACAAACCATCCGTTGGGATAAATCCAAAGAGATTTTATTTCTGAAAAATATATAACTAGTGACAGGAAAAAAGGGAAATTATTCAGTTATTAAACCCAATGAAAAATATTTAGGTGTACAGCTTATTATGGGTAGTGTTACTAATAAAGAGATGGTTTTTTTATATTATTGATGAAGTATAAAAAAGAAATTCTATTTGGTACAACAGATTCTTGTCCTATAATGCTTAAACATGATTTTAATGCCTTACCACATTATGCAATGAGTATGTACAAAATTCCAAATGTTTTTTACTTCACAAGATGAATTAAGTAAAAAATTCATATGGGACTCAAATGCCAATACTAGAAAACCTAATTTGGTCAATAGAAATTATAAGGTTTGTCAACCCTAAAATTTAAACACATGAAAACTTAGGAATAAATCTAAATGTATGAGCGTACTTAATCAGAATAATAAGAAACCAAAGATTCTGTTACAAATGAACTGGAAATCTCCACGTCTTTAATTTCATGGTAAAAGCTTAAGATTGATGGATGTTTTTAGGGAATCCAGGTATGGGAATTATCCGAGATGGTCAAGGAAATCTGGTTTCAGGATTTTGACTTAATATTGGTTTCACTATCATTAATATAGCTGAGCTCTGGGCTCTGAGGAAAGGACTCCTGTTACTGTCAGTAGTTGCTTTAGATATTAAAAATGATAAATTTAAATCAGATTTCTTTTTCTTATAGATTTTGTTTTTGTAGGAAACAAATAGCCCACAAAATCCCCTGCTGCCCTTCTGCAAAACTCACGGAAGATGCTCGCTTGGAAAGTATCAAAGTTAATTTTTGCTATCGAGAGTTAAACTTGGCGATGGATATTTTAGCAAAAAAAATCCCGTTTTGGATAGTTCTATTTCTGCTTTTTATGATAAGGGATAAAATTGAAAGAAGTTTGGATCAACCAAAATATCTTCCAACCAATCAAAAAGAGATACAAAATACAAAGAGTAGAACTCTTGAAATTTTGAACCCCCTATATATACCTCATGACTGAAAATTATAAGAAGAAGAAACATCCATATAATTTTTGGCCATATAAAAATTAAAAGAAAAAAAATTATTTTCTTCATTGTCTTTTTTCTCTAAAAAATTCTATCTTTAAGTATTAATTCTTTTATCACAAGTTGATAACGACAATTAATATTTTCTATGCACACTCCATCAACTAGATTAGAAAAAAATCAGAATTACTAGTGAAATTCTGATTTTGTGTTCTTGCTCAAAGTGTAAACTACTTTAAAGGAGAGACATTTGGATCCCTCTAGCCAAATTCAGAAAAGTGGCTAGTAATTGATTGTTTCATACCCTACGGCAATCGGAGTACATAGAAAGGTATAAATCGATACTTTTATTATTTTATTACAGCCATTGAAAATTTTAACATCGTTAAAAATCTAATCGGATACGGGGTATTACTATAATTGTTATGGTATGATATTTTTAAAAATTTTATTTTTTCACTGTGTATACTCCAGGATCATGCAAACCCAACACCAAGTGCATTAAATGGCGTCAAATGGCGTGTTAATGTCTGTTTCTCACTTTAGTTATTCTGCAGTTAATTTACTTTTATACCTAGACATACTTGGTGTGCAGATTCTGGTTCTACTACTCACAGAAGTGTGTCAATGCATTGTTGCCTGTTGAGCCAACAACCAAGTCATGCTTAAAGATGTATTTATGTGGGCTATAACAAAACAATTATAGTTGAGACTATACGAATTTTTAGATTATCATTAATGGTTGGTTATTTTTTAAATGTGGAAGAGACATACAATATCATCATTTACATGGAGTATGATTTCTATATTTCACATTGGACAATTTCAATTATTCTTGTTCATTTGAAAATAATAAATTTAGTTTCTTTCAAGTTTCAACTCTTATTGGTATTGGTTATATATCGTTGATGATAACCTATATTTTTTATACAATTGTCTCGTATAATAAAATCTTGCATACTAGTTCATATGGTACAAAACACATGAAACAAAATGCTTAAAGACATAATAAAAAATATGATTAGTCATTTTTATTTACTAAAAATCCATTGGAGTGTCAAAACAAGATCTAACTAAAATTGAAGTGAAATATGCACGAATCAAATCTCCTTATTTTGTCTATTGTATTGGTGTTATTACTCGCATCCATTAACTGTAAAGATCAATTGCAGTCCTTCAATCGTACCTCCACATCATTCTCTGTACCGTCATGTCCACTCCCAACCGCACAATGGCATGCGACACACACACACCAACTGGATATATCCACCACATCACGTGCCACGTCGAGTTGCTTGCCACGTACAATCTACTCGGCACCCAATTGGACATATCTGTCACATCACATGCCACGTCGAGTTGTTTGCCACATCATCGAGCCACTCTATCGTACCCCGATTCTATTTCTGTAAAATTTAAGGCTCCTTAACTTCTAACGACAATGCGTACATGCAAAGCTTTACTGGACATATCAACCACATCACGTGGCCCTGCCACGTACGGTCACATCCACTTGGCACCCAATCGTGCGATGGCATGTCACACTCATGCCAATTGGACATGTCCGCCACATCACATACCACGTCAAGCTGTCTGCCACGTCACTGTGTCATGGCCACTCTACTGCAACCTAGTTCTATTTCTGAAAAATTTAAAGCCCCTCAACTCTTCAAGAGGACACATACATGCAACGGTTTACTAGACATACTAGAAGCATTACGTGCCATATTGAGCTGTCTACCAAGTACAGTCACATCCATTCAGTACCCAACCACACGATGATATGCCAAGAGCATGCCAATTAGATATATCTCCCACATCACGTGCCATGTCGAGTTGTCTGTCATCTCACTGAATCAGTAGATGTACGCACTCCGATTCCATTTTTGAAAAATTTAAAACTCCTAAGCTCCTTGCGGCGCGTACATACGCTCGATTAGTACTATGCACTACTCTTGTAACTCTTTAAGGCTGACTAGCCACAAATCCACTAAGATTGACCATAAAGAGAACTCAACAAGACTAGTGCTCTCTAGTGGAATTCTATATAATTATACTAAATTTTATCTTACTTTCCAAGAGCATGCCAATTGGATATATCCGCCACATTACGTACCACTTCTTTGTGATGGCGCGTACATACACTTGAGTGGTACCATACACCACCCTCATAGCTTTTTAAGACTAACCACAAATCCAATAAGATTGACCGTAAAGAGAGCTCAAGAAGACTAGTGCTCTGGTGTGGAATTCTATATAAATATACTTAATTTTATTTTACTTTTCAAATGTGGGATATTTTCCCACATCACATGGCCACTATAGAGACTTCTTCGTTTACACACTTATATCCCCCCAATTCCAACATAGCCTTGTATCAAAATTTGTCCCTAGATTGACTACTATACCCGATGAAATTTCTCTCTCTTTTTTTTTTTTTAAATTATATGGCCTTGAGGCTTTACGCTTCCTTGAACAGAGTGCAAGCATAAGCATAATAAAGCAGGGAAAGAGGAAATCGTTCTTTCTGCCCCGTATCCTTATTCATTTCTTTGAGTGATCAAATTATTGAACATATGGTGGATTGAACCATCCTTAAGTAAATAGCGACTTTTGAACTGTATAGTGCATAATAACCAAACGTGGTAAGAAAACAACAAAATAACTGAAACTAGATCAAAATCATCGAAAGCAATGTAGTACAACCCATGTTATTCAGAATTAATGTACATTCTCCTATTTTAACCCGTGTAAGTCCTATAATAAAAACACCAGCAGAGTATCTATTAACTCAAGAGTCCGAGGTTGGTGGGACAGAGTGAAAGATGAATCCATTACCTGCAAGTGCAACTAACCTACGAAATGTTTAAACAACAATACCATATTAAAAAACTGCATATTTAATATAAAAAATTTACAGAAAGGACTCGGTTTCAGTATATATGAACACACCGACCAACTCATAAATAGACAGCCACCTCAACCATTTAGGCAACCTGACGCATAAGCTATTGAAAAATGTTTCTGTAACAAAGCTGGGAACCTCATAGCGGCTGGTCCCTGTTATGTTTGTTTTAGAACGATTGACTGCAGATGAAATCTTGCACTGGCAGCAGCAGCAATAGATCCTTCATCTTGTTTTTCTCTTGCAACCACCACAGCAGCAATATAAGCTTCTCTTGCTGCTTCCAGTTTCTGCATCTCCGTTTCATCCAAAAAGTCCTGCCCGGATTGAGCAATGAAGTAAATAGCGCATACATAAACCAAAGGGACCACAAATTCCAATAAAGACATCCAACTGCAGTGGAGCTAGTAAAACCAAATGGGTTTCATGATTGTGTGAATATGGTTAATTTTCCACATTAACTTGTATCAATCTATACTTTCATGTACAAATTTCGAATCTTACAATAACTTGCAAAGCAATGTATAAGAATAGGAAAGAGTTCGCAAAAAATGAGTAGGAATGGATAATTAATGATTTGGGATTGTGCATAATGAGTCCATGCATGTAAAACTTGTGTAGGAAGTTATCTAGTTTCTAATTTAGATTTGTTCCCATTGGTTTAGCTTGTAGACAGGTCGACCCCATGACAGGAAGAAAAGGCAGTCTTGTAGAATTTAGAATTAGGGGAAAAGAAAAGCAGAAAGAGGGAGTTTGGAGCCTGTGAGTGGTAAATAACTTACTAATTCATGATTCTCATCAAGACGATAAGGGACAACATCATAATCTCCAACACAATTGCTAAAATCATTCCTTGTCAATCCTTCAAGTAATAACATGAAGGATGAGATCTCTCCTTGCACTGTCTCCAGATCTTCCTGAAGCCTCTCCACTTTTTTGTTGGAAGTCATTGCCTCCCATTGTAATTTTTCCACAGCTGCTTGTTTGTCGGCAAGCTTGATCTTTGAAACAGTTAAAATATTAATATTGGCATGGGATATTATCAGATATATATATATATACAAATGGCCCAAAACAGTGACTGAATATCCGTGTCACAAAATGTCACACACATGAAGTTCAATAAACCAGCAATCAGATTGTGAGCATATAGTCAAATATAGAGCAGTTCAAGTTGTAGATGCAACCGTCCAAGCAAAGGATAGAACCACCAGAGATTTACTTGTCACATTATTATCAGCTATCAAACAGAATCAAATTTACACTTAGCAAATATAGCATTAGTATTTTCTTTATCTGTGCATTCCCTCCGTGATTTGGCAAGTTCATTCACATAGTGCATTTCATTCATTTAAGGAAGGTCCTCAACGTCAGAAAACAGGGATTAATTTTAACCCCAAAAAGCATTAATAAATCAACCTCTACTTGCTATTCACTCCGTTCTAGTGTATCTATGCCAAATTTAGATGATAATAACCAATGCTAGGTGTTTATAAATTGAGTGATTTGGAGATAAAAAATGCAGGTGAATGTGGCAAAAACAGGAAGGATACAATTAGAACCATGCATATCAGTGAGCTGGTCAAGATAGCAAATTTAAAAAATAAGTTGGAGAACCAGTTAATATGATTTAAGCATATTTAACAAAGGCTATTAGATACTCCAATCAAAACAATTAATGACATTTTTGTCAATGAAAAACTTGCATTCTGAGGACCTCCCTAACCTTTACATCCGAGAGCTGCAGTTGAGTCGACTTGATCAGTGAGTCCTTTTCTGTAGCCTCATTTGTAAGTTCATCAAGTTTCTTGTGAATGGAAGCCATCTCATTCTTTGTAAGTTCCGCAGATTTCAGTAGTTCATCTTTTTCTACCAATTTCCTTTTTAGATCTTCCACTTGGTCCCGCAGTGCAATCAGTTCTTCTCTATCCTTTTCAGATAGCAATGACCTTGAGGGGAAAATTGAGAAATTGTCATCACAACCATCTTGGTTATTACCGGCAATTTTTATTTGGTCCATGTCTTTGTGGTCCCTATGCTTTTTTGTTGGAAGACCAGCACTCCTTCCAGCTGTCTGCAGCAAATATCAACATCAGCATCCACTTCGAGATCCGAAGAACAATTGACGATTTGCAAGAAATCATAATGAATAATTAATCATTTGGACAATGAAATGTGACTTAGCTGGAACTGTAGTCTACTTGGAAGGAGTGGGTAAAAGTATACATTGACATTCATTATGAACAGAAAGATTGAAATATACTAAACCAGAAGTTTGTCCGAATCTTAAAAATTGATATCTTCAAAGAGACAAATTACAAGCACTAATATCCATGTTTAAGCTGCGATAGTGCACTTCTAATTTGTTCTTTTTCTGTAATAGCAATGACAATATTATAATCTAACTCGCTTGTATTGTCGGATTAGAAGAGACAGATAATTCTATCACCCACCATCAAGCATTTGGATTGTTGGTTTAAAGCCCATGATTAATAGTGGCCCATGATCAAACCCCTATTTTGTGGTATTACCAGTCCAAGCATGAGGCGTCTGATTGTGGAATCAAACTTGACGCAGCCCATCAAACTGTTTCATTTTACACATTTGTCCTCAATTTTTATTTTCAATCACCAACCTGCCCTTCTGGCCATAACATCAAAGTTGGACTGGATATGAATACCAGGTGATGCGACCATTGAGATAAGGTTGTGGATCTAAAAACAAGGATTGAAGATCTTGGAGAGAACTGAAAAGCTTGAGGAAGTAGTAATCAAGCATCAGACGTGGGCATTGTCAGGTACACACCCAGAAAACCCAACACAAACACCATTATGACGCTGCTTGCCACCGTTAATGAAAACTTCCTCAATTTTGCCTTATTATTACCAGTCATTTCCCGCATTTGCCTGCATCTTCTCGATAACATATGAACGGTTAATTAAAGTAAAGTAGTGGGACAACTAAGAAGGGGAGGGAATTAAGCCGAGAAAAAAAGAAAAAGGAAGAAGAACAGGTGGCACAATGGCCGTCAGAGGAGGCAAAGGGGTGGCACGCTGTTGAGAGAAAAATGAAGAAGGAAAAGAAGGAAAAAGAAAAGTGAAGAAGAAGTAAAGAAGAGGCGGCCAGCGGCGTTGTTAGAGATCATTGAAGAAGAAGAAGATAAGAAATAAGATGGAAAAATAGATAAAAGAAATGTTAAAGTGGAATCGTGAAATACATCTTATATGCTATTTTATCAAATAAAATAGTCATTCAATCCAAAAATCACATTTGTACAAGCTCAATAATCACCAATAGTACAATCTTACTTCTGTTAGCCAATCCTAACAATCCGATCTCTAAATCCAAACATGCTCTAAAGGTAAGATGGTCATTCTTACCTTTATTCTTTCGCATTATCCAGCATCTGGGACCCTAAATCTAGAATCGGAGAGGATAAAAAATTTAAAAGGAGCTAAGGTAAAATTGTACACCAGTGGAGCATTCCCAATCTCTCTGAATGTAAATGTCCTTCCAGAGGTAAGAGTTGAGATCACTTGCTCAACAAATTACCACAAGCCACAACAAGGCAGAAACTTTGGTACAGTAATATCAATAGCTCTCTTAAAGAAAGCACAGCAAAACTACAATGAATTCATGCATTAAAGTGCTGTGAAATGTAGCTTCATAGCTATCGCCCAAACCTATATATTACTGTTGGAGGTGCCAGGTTATGCTATTTTTGTGACTCTCGCCAATAACATTGAGCCTTTCCATTATTTTATCACTCTCGCTTTTAAGAAGAGGTGCAAAGTTATACTATTTTGTGACTCTCAACAATAACATTGAACATTTCCATTATTTTACCCACTTGGGTTCTTACAACTTCGCACTCTACAGAATAACTGCAAACATACTTTTCGGAGCTAACCCAATAACATGAGGTTCTAGCCACCGCCAGAATACGGAGAACATGATTGAGTGAGGATTTCGACCCCTGCATACAAATCTATCTCCTTTTCTAATAGGACTATGGGAGGTAAAAGCACTCTTGTAGCCCAGGTGTGCCGAGTAGCACTAGAATTAACACTAGCATTTCTGAGCAGCCACAATTTTTCATTGACATTGCTACAACAAACTCATCTATCTCATCCAAGTTAATCCAAAGGTTAGCTCTAGTACGGATCCTTAACATTTTTCTTGTGCCTAGACTGACCAGTGTGGTGATTAGATTCGCAGCATCGAAACGATTTTCTTTTTTCTTACCATTTATAATTTGTAGATTTGAGCGGCTTATCTTAGTTTTCAGTCATGGAATTGTTTCTTGAATTGTACACAGCAATTAAGATTATGGTCTTCTACCAAATTCACCTAAGGAAGCCCAAAGCTGACTCCTGGACCTTATGTTTTAGCGCTTGAACACTGATTTTCACCTCAACATGGATGTGGACAATTTGCTTCTCTAGGTTGACGTCATTCCTGTTATATTACATTTTTATCCTTCCAATATTTATGTTCCTAGCTATAAAGTTCACCAATCTGATAATAAGCATAGATTTGAACAGAAATACCCATATCATCAATCATTTGAGAGAACAAAATTGCCAATAGCATATCAGTACCAGTGTAATCAATCACATACTTGTTCACAAGAGAATCCAAAAATTCATTTGACAGGAATTTAGCATAATACTCTTGCATCTCCAGCCAGCATTTTCCCAAGTAACTGATCTCTTATCATACTTTTATGCCCTCCATTAGTTACAGTTTTGCAAAAACAAAATTACCTTAGCAGTGTACAAGACGCATTAATTTAAGTTTCCAAAGCTTAAAAGTTTCCCTACAAATTGTTCCATTGTAGACATTATGTACAGATGTACTAGCAGCCACCATATAGAGTCCATAACGAGTTTATAAGATTGTAAGAACATAATAAAAAACAAATGCGGCAAATAAGGACAATTAGAAGGGACTCATCCAATTAAATTGAGGTGCACAATAGCACTATATCAAAAAAGTATTTTTCCTGATTAGAGTCAACATGTACGCATATAGGATTGTGGCAGTGCCACTCTCCAATATTCATAGTTTCTTCTCACCATGCATGCACATGGTACAAAAGGTGTACAAATGACAGCCGACAATCTCACTCTCTTCTTAGTGATTAAAAGTCAAGATGTGCATTCCGAAAGTGTCTGAAATATGGCTATTTGTGCACAAGATGGTAGGGAAAAGGAGGACAGTTTAGTTTCTTTCTAAAGATTATTCGCTTCTATAATTGGGCAAAATATTTTCAAAAGCAATGAGATTTATATAGGTTAAAAAAGTAGTAGTAAGGAAAATCACAGAGACATATGGGCAGTCTACGCAGTTAATTGACATTGAATTGGGATGATATGGATTCCATGGCTAGTTAACTGACTACCTAACTATTTAATCTAGCCAATCAAGTCAACAGTCTTTATTACATGAAAGCAAATACCAAGATTATGGGGGAAAATATATGGAAATTCAAGTTGGAGATTGTCATAAAGTCTTTGAAGTTTATCTCCAACATACGAAGTTAGATTAGAAATTATAACATGGACACAAATTGAGGCAACCAGTGAAAAAACTCTCACAACTTAATGAACGCATACACTAAAAAGAAATATCATCTATTTGCATGCACTTCACTGTCCAAATTTTGTACATTTACCCAAAACTTGTTAACACATTTGCAATACTTCATCGGTCTCAAATTGAATGCTCTTACTTTCTTTTTAGATGACACATATTTTGTCTTATTTCCTAAAACTAGAGATTCTCGTAAAAATATATTGTCTTATTTTTGGATGACACATATTTTGTCTTATTTCCTAAAAATATAAGACACATATTGTGTTTTATATTCTCATTGAAAACAACAATGTGAAACCAGTAATTCTCCTCCCCCGCAATTAAGGGCAACTTTTTAAAGATATTTAGAATTCTTTACTTTTCAACCCTCACATAAAACTCCATGTCAATAAAAAGAGAAATTAACTAACCCAAGAATAGAAGGCTAAAAAAAAAGAAGCAAAAGAAATGATCAAATAAAAGAAGGGAAAATAATAACCTTCTTGCAAAGGAATTCTCTAGCAGGTGTCTTGGTATAGATCATAGAACCCCGTCTCGTAAATGAAGTATTCGCTTTCCGATCCTAACATTTAAATTTCGGGGAAAAAAAAAACACAATCAGCATTTTACATTTATTTATTAAAACATTAATGAACGAATAAGGCAAACGGAAATGCGAGTGCTTACAATGAGGGATTGAACAAGAGGGACCATCTCGACGAGGTCATTGAAGAGAACGCGGTCGACGTTTCCGGTGGCGGAGGCGGTGGCAGCGGCGCCGACAGAGAAGAAAGGGTGCGGCTGAGGTCATCGCCGGAGAGCCACGACTTTGAGTTCGACCCGAAACCAGAATGCTGCTGCTGTTGGGGTTCGTACATTCTGCCTTCGATTGATCTCCTCTCTGCTTGATTATGAAATGCAGATCGATCAGTTGGGAATTTAGAAAGCAGTGAAACTGATTAATTCAGTTAAGTAGGAAATTAGTTTCAATTTCATGGGAGATTTTTCTTGTTTGATATTCTGGGCTTTGTGAGGCTGAGGGGAGACTTGAATTTGAATTCTTTTTGGTGCTGCGATTCTTGGATTCTTGGCCAAGATTCTTGTCCAAAAATCCAAGTCTGGTGAGGGATAGTAGGGTAATTGCACTTCCAACCCTCGGAAATACACTGCCTCAGTGCTATGTATCTATAAAATTCAAATATATCATGATAAAACAAATTTAGGTTTCAAAAGAAGTACACAATGATTTATTGAAAATGGTAAAACTGTATTTTGGGTCCTTTCTATTGGATTAAATAGATATTTTATTCTTTAAATTTTTGGATTATTGTATGGCAGCCAAACAATAATTTTTTGATATTTGCACATTCAATAAGATTTTATAATAAAATTTAAATTCCACCCAAAAATTATTGAACTGTTACAATGAATTGCTCATGTGTATTCAATTTCAAGGTAATTGTCAAGTGACGCTTACTTGACAATGATTGCATACTAAATTGAAATTAAAACCCAATAAGATTAAAAAATGAAGAAAATGAAGTCATTGTCTAAATATATTTTTTATTCTTAATTAATTTATATTAATTATTTGATACTTAATGAATAACTTTAATCAATAAATTAAATCCACTTCTTTATTTATTATTTCCTTGTTAATAATATAATAATTAATTAGCGATTAAAGAAATATCATTCCGCTTGCTCATTGAATATAAAACTAACCAAGTAAATAAATTAGAAATAATACAAAATATATTTTTATATTTATAATAAATTTATATTTATTTTTTGACACTTAATGAATAATTTTAATTAATATAATTTAAATATAAATTAATTTTAAATTTTGTTAACTAATTAATTATTTTTTGACACTTAATAAATAAATTCAATTAAAAGATTCAATTATAAATCAATTTTTAATTAGTTAACTAGTTGATTATTTTTTAATACTTAATGAATAATTTTAATAAATATAATTCAATTATGAAATATTTTTAATTAATTAATCATCAATTAGAGAGTAAATTTAACAGTAATTGTTTTAAGAATATAATTAATCAAATAAAGATAAAAAATTACGATTAAAATTTTAATACTAACTGTTTTAGTAATATAATTACTTAAAAACATTAAATTTTATTCCATGTTTTTTTTTTCTTTTCATTCTTCTTCTTCCATTATGTCCAACCGCCGCCGCCCACCACCACCCCAACCCACCGCACCCACTCAATAAGCCACCAGCCACCTTGCCATAGAACACCCTCACACAGCCACTAAGCATTAAACAATGTTTTACACAAAAGAGGTTGAAATTAAGCACCCTCACACACATAAACACTCCTTTTGCAATTGCAATCCTTGATGGGGTAGGGGTGGAGTTTTAGGAAGAAGGAAATTTTAGCAATTTTAGCAATCCTTTCGGGACGAAGGAAACTAGCACTCACAGATCAGATTTAATCCCAGACACCACAGAAGTTGAATTCAAGAGTTAATGGGTCGCTGAGTTAGCAGCTGCGGGGGGTAGAGTTCTCTGGGCTACCTTTTCGGAAGCGGCGGCGAAGCTCCCGCTCCAAAACCTGCCACGAACAATGTGCAGCTCCTATCCAGAAGCCAGCCCAATGATGAGTCATGTGATCATAGAAAAGCCGTCTACTGTTGCACCATCTGCTGATGCTACTAAGCAGATTCTTTTTGGCATCCAGGGTAGCCAGAAGAATAACTATTTCCGAGCTCATGGGCAGAACACTGGAAACTTCTTCTACTAAAGTCCATGTTGCCCTAGCCGGGGGAAGAGGATCTTCCCTCGATACCTTTTTTGGCAGCAACTAATCCCTTTGGCTCTTTAAATTTGAAGATGAGATTGTTGCTTACTGTTTGTCTTGGCCCCATTTGAAATTGGGGTAACAATATCTTCATCTTTAGTCCTTCAAACATTGTGAATTGTAATATGGTTTATCTTTCTCGTGTCCTGAATCGAGCTTGTGCATGTGCAATTCATTGCTTCCTCACATGGTATCCCTCAAATCAAGACGTTTCTTCCTATTGTTGATCTAAAAATAGAAAAAAAAAAAAAAAAAGTTGGAAACCCAACACTCCTTTTGCAATTTCAGTTATTTTAGTAATTCTTTTGAACATCCGCACACGCACATACACACACATTGATGATTTGGAGTGCCGTCGTGCTGGGGTTGCGGGGTGGAGATGGTGGCAGGCGGTGGGTGCTGGGTTTGGAGTGGTGGTGGCTGCACGAGTGTGGACTGGTTCAAAAGGAGGAAGAAGCAGGAAGGAGGAGGAGAGGGGGGGGGGGGGAGAAGAAGAAAAAAAAATATTTTTTAATCAAGTTGGCTTTATTTCCACTTGGTATCCAAATAATTGTAAGTAACCGCTATTTGGTAATATTTTCAAAATTGAATACACATAAACAATGCATTGTTCACAATCCATTAATTTTTAGGTGGAATTGAAAATTCTTGTTAAAATCGAACTGAATGTACAAATTTTAACACTAAGATTTCGTGATTTGTGGAATACCAACGGGCTTCTCACATTAAAAAATTGAATTCCTGATAATTTTATATTTATTTTTATTTTTTGTTTTTTAATTAACAATTTATGTGATAATGATTTTGAATTTTTTAATATTAAGTTTGTTTTATGTTAATAATAAAATATTTAAATTTGTGTGAACTCAATAAACATCTTAATTATTATTCTATTTTCTTTTTTTTTTGAAGATACAAAAAAATTTGTTACAAAGGGAAGTGCACTGCTATTAGGAGAAGGGCACCTACCATCTATTTATACCCCTCCCGAAGAGAGAGATCAACTAATTAGAGATCAGATTTTGTCTCTCCTTTGAAAGATTGATTTTCTTCCGAGAGCAACCGAAGAGACAGCCGAACAACAATGGCGATGGCGGCCGCGGCGGCCCCTCAACGAATCAAGTATGAATCTGGCAGAGGCAGAGTTCTTCACACGAGGCTGATTAAGGTGGTGAAGATGACGGAGGATCCCTTGGAACCTCCAAAACTCAGGCACAGGAGAATTCCAAGGCCGGCGGTGGAGGCGGTTCCCCCGCTGCAGCGGTTATGCAGTCGCCGCCACGTCCCGTGACAGCGGAGGACTTGAAAAACTGTAAGGTTCCTCCGTGCGTGTCGAACTGGAAGAATCCCAAGGGGTACGTGATTCCCATGGACAAGCGGCGAACCGGCACCGCGGATCGCTTGGAGTTTGGAATCAAACAGCGGAAGGCTAAACTTGCGGAGGCTCTGTACGTGGTGGAAGAGGCAGCCCGAGAGAGCGTGGCTTTGCGCAACAAGATTCAAAGGGAGCGTGAGATGAAAGAGAAGGAAAGGAGAGACGAGGAGTTCCGTGAATTGGCCCGGATGGCTAGAGATTGTGCTGTGTTTTATGGAAACTCTAATAAACACATGAAGAACCTGCATAAAGTTGAAGTCTTGGAGGAGAAGAGGAGGAAGAGACGGTTAGAGGCCAAAGAAGGGACGACGACGAAGAAGAAGAAGAAGAAGAAGAGCAGAGATGAGAGAGATCGGGTTATAAGCGAAAGAATGGCTCTTGGATTGGCTTTCGCTGGACGGCAAAAGGGCGAGTTTTTGTTTGACCTTAGATTGGTGGATGGGGAGAAATGGCTAAATTCAGGGTTTGCAACTGGGGATGATGATCAGTACAATGTCTACGACAAGTGCCTCTTCAATACTGAGTTTTCAACTCTGTTCAGGCCGAATAGCAAATCCCACAAGGCTTTCGGTTGTGTGAGGGATAGGCCCCTTGAATTTGAAAAAGAGGATAGTGATCCCTTCGGTTTGGATCGGTTCTTGTCCAATCTTAAGAGCATTAAGACATGAGATAGATATTGGAGGATGCTTTAGAAAAACTATGACTGGTTTGTTTTTGGCTCTCTGTTGATTTGTTATTGTTAGAAGCCCTTTAATTTTTGTTCATTCAGTTTCTAGTTTTTGTCCTTATTTTTGCTAAAGCCCCTTTAATATTAACTTCTTGTTACTATGCAGCTTCTCAGGTAAATTTTTTAATTTCTCATGTGACTTCTTCTGATGTGTGTCTGTAATTTTAAGTGTTGATGATCAGATGGGTGAAACTGGCTCTGCTGTAATGCCCGGTTGAGGTCTTGGAGGAGCCGCCGTTTCCAGCTCTCATAGTGTTTATTATATGACAAGGGCTGCAACGAACTGAATAGCTGAATTTTTGTGCAAACTGAGTCGCATCTGCAACGAACTGAATAGCTGAATTTTCGTGCAAACTGAGTCGCATCTGCAACAGCTGAGTCATTCCAATATCTGTTCTGCTCGACAATATAAATACCCATCTCCTATTTTCACCTACTGAAGTGAATGCTCCATGGTATGTTGGAATTGCAATTGAACATGCAACAGATATATTTATGGATTTTACTGTAGAAAGTACAACACCAAACATGAATCATCTATTTCTGTGGAAAGTACACTTTTACAACTAAATCATCTAGCATGTATAGCATGAATATTATATGCAATGTAATTCCTTAACATGCTTATTTCTAACTCATGTTACTTTATATATATATATATATATATATCTAGTAGGGATGTACAACATTAATATTATATGCAATGTAATACCTTAACACGCCTATTTCTAACTCATCTTACTTTATAACTCACAAGGAGTTCTTTAAATTTTAAAACTTTATGCACCACTATTTTTGAAAAAGCATAACTGTATTTCAATATTTTCTATAACATAAGAACAATACTTGTTTGATCAGAAAATAATGTCTATAGTTGATGAACATCAACTAACAAACTCCCATTACATAAGCATATTTTTAAGATGAACCAGTCAATATTCTTATTCCCTCAGAGTGTGTGCAGCTTCAACTTCTTGAGTTTCAAGAGTCATGAAATTGAAGGAATAAGATTAATGATTGTGGCATTAGTGCAGCAGAATCTACACAACGTGCCTTGAAGAATTTGAAGAAGGGTAAGACATTATACTTAAGGTATGGAAAATGACATAACTTTGTTTTGTGTTAGATTTAACCATTTGGCAGATCTCTTAACATAGGCTAATTCCATGCATGAATGAAAATTTCTCAGCAATAGACAATAGAACAATATCAAGAAATCGAAATAAACAAATAAATAAATAAAAGCACAGAAGAATAAATTGATGCTAAATGTAGTATAAGATGCAAATGTTTTGCAACCTCGACACCAGAGGATAAAAATTAATTATAATCCCAATCTATCACCAGCATTCAACAAACAATCGACCGATTCTATCATATTTGGCTGAAGGACCTTTCCCTCAATCTCAGAACTTTGCCAACAGAATAGACATTTGGGCCTAAAAAAAATAAATTAACAATTTATGAAGTATAATATATGAAATATAATTGTGTAACATTTTCATAATCAATCCACAAAATTCAAGAAATTATACTATGTATCCAAAAATGCTAATTTATTTATTGTTTTAATCTCCAAGCAGCCTAAGGTTATTACTGTAGATTTATTACTGAAAATGTTTAAGTTTTGGCTTTTTTTTAGATGAAAAGTTTGTAGAAATGGTTTTAAGATTGAGAGAAGAAATTCTAAAGGTTTGAAAATAAAAATATCTTCAAGGGTAGATTATAGATCAGTCATAAAAAAAGAATGTATGGTTTAAAACTTATAGGGAACTCATTAAAATCGCCGTTCTCGTTCTTTTTATTTTTTACCCTTTTCTCCCACCTTCTCCACCTTTTCAAATTCTACACCTCTCAAGTTCAAGAAAAAAAGAATTCTCACCAACAAAAAAATAAAATAGCACCTTCCACAGTCAACCCACCCACCCTACAAGCTCTCAAGCCCCTACCCCACAAGATTTTGTATTTTTTATTTTTGGGAAAGAACTACTAAACATTTTTATATGGTGACTAGTGTGGTAAGGTTATGGTAATCACGCTTCTCAAGTTTTTTGTAGCACAACCAAATTTGGAGTGAATTTGTGAATTTGGCATCAACTGGGTTCTATTGGACGAATGTTTTAGAATCTGGAGTGAATTTCTTGGAAGAAGAGCTCATTTTAACAAAGTCTCGGAGTTGTTAGAGAGGACGATGTTAGGCTCTTTTATATTCTCCCCAGCATTTCTAAGATGTTGTGGTCATTGTTAGAAGTGGCCACATCTTCATGTTCTCCGTGTTTCTAAGATGTTGCTAAGAAGAGTTGTTAGAGAGAACAATGTCAGGCCCTTTTATATTCTCCCTAACATTTCTGAGGTTTTGGTATCTGGAGTGAATTTCTTGGAAGAAGAGCTCATTTTAACAAAGTTTCGTAGTTGTTAGAGAGGACGATGTTAGGCTCTTTTATATTCTCCCCAGCATTTCTGAGATGTGTGGGTCATTGTTAGAAATGGCCACATCTTCATGTTCTCCCTAGTGTTTCTAAGATGTTGCCAAGAAGAGTTGTTAGAGAGGACAATGTCAGGCCCTTTTATGTACTCCGTAACATTTCTAAGGATGTTTTGGTATCTGGAGTGAATTTCTTGGAAGAAGAGCTCATTTTAACAAAGTCTCGAAGTTGTTAGAGATGATAATGTTATGCTCTTTTTATATTCTCCCTAGCATTTCTGAGATGTTGTGGTCATTGTTAGAAATGGCCACATCTTTATGTTCTCCCTAATATTTCTGAGATGTTGCCAAGAAGAGTTGTTGGAGAGGACAATGTCAAGCCCTTTTATATTCTCCCTAACATTTCTGAGATGTTGTGGTCACTATTGCTTAGAGGTGTTGCAATTGTTGCTAGAAATGGCCACATCTTCATGTTGTTTGCTAGCCCAACACTTTCTTTGACAAAGTGGCATCTATTATGATGAATATTATTAGTAAGTTTGTTGTGATAGAATATAGACAAACTTTTTATGAACTAAGTTGCACATTATTTTATGATTTGTTGTTCATTTGAGAAGCATTTCAGGTGGAACTATTTAAACTACTTCATTTAGAGAGGATATGCATCATTATTTAGAAACATGTGTCAAAGCCTATGTTAGATATCATAATATATAGTCTTTGAGTAGTATGTTGTATTGATATTTATGTAAAAATAGGTTATTGATGACAAAAGGAATGATGAAAGGTTGCAGGAGAAATTGAATGATATACAATAGGAGACAGTAAAATGTGGAAGTAGTTTATTTAGTATGAGATAGTAGATAGTAGAATGGGGAAGAGAGTCAACAAATAGACCCGACCATGGTTTAGGAACAATCAGATACGGTACGGAACCATCGGTTCCAAAGTTCGAAATTTTTCGACCCTTAACTGTAACCGGCAAAGCCAGTTACATTCCAGGTTTAGAACTACTGGGCTGGTTTTGATTTCAGTTCTGGTTAATCGCCGGGCCGGTTTTGGTTCCAGCCCTTGGATTTTATTTTATTTTTTTTATTTTGAAATTTTTTGAACTTAATGAAAAAAAAATAACTTAAATTAAAAAAAAATTAGCTAAAATTTAAATTATATAACTAAAAATTATTTTAAAAATTAAAAAAATAACTTGAACTTAAATTTAAGTTATCTACATATCCTCTTAGGGTATAGAGGAATCAAAGTCCACATAGTTCTCTTAATTTTTTACCCTTCTTACCTTAGGGAGTAGTGTGGCTCAATCACTCCCACCCGTTTCTGTCGTCGTTCCATCCATGTCATCATCTTGATCTTCCTTCGAATTCGGTTGACCTTGTTTTCGTATAGAGATCTTGATCCAATCATCAAGACATGCTTGGGCTTTTAAATACTCGGGAGACAAGGTTGAGCATTTCTCACTCAATATATTACCTTCCGTACTGAAGACTTGTTTTACTGCAATGGTTGAGGTAGGTGAAGCAAGTATCTCTTTCACCATCATGGATAAAATTGGGTAAATTTGCTTCTTTTGCGACCATCATCCAAAATGTCAACTCTCCATCATAATTTGTCTTTTTAAACTCAAATGAAATATTAAAATAATTTTTAAGTTTTTAGCTGGAACTTGAGAATCCTCTATGATATTTATTCTATTCCCTAAGTAAAAGTTGTGCAGCCGTAAGCTTAAAACTATTATTGCTACTAGTATATTATATATCAAATTGAGCTGTTTGTGAGCCATATTTTGAACTATGTTCATTATAAAATTTATTTAAAAGTTTTCTAACTTTAAATATTATATTTCCTCTAATATCATTTTCATAGCGTCTTAAAGCTTTATAATAAATTATTAACATATCTTGTAAATCATCTAATTTAAGCCTAGGGTAAAAAACAACGGCTACTAAATTAATTTCTAGGATTTTTAAAAAATATTTTTTTCATTTACACTGCATTGATAAAGCATAATTTACTAAATTTTGGTTTTCGGAGATAATGTTATCATGTAAAACTGATGCAATACTACAATAATTTAATAATACTAATTGAAAAGTTGAAGAATAAACACTAGATAATTGTAAAGTAGTATCATTAAATTTTTTAAAATATTATAATTTTTTTACATATTATCCAATGATGTGGATATAAATACCAATGAGTAGTAGTAGTTTGTAAAAAAACTAACATAATAAATCTTTATAATTAAAAGATTCTTCTAATAATGTATATATTGAATTCCAATGGGTTGGAACATCCCGTGAAAATATTTTAGGCCTTATACCGTTGACCTTGCAAAATCTAAACTATTGTTTATTAATGTGTGGATTTGTCCATAAATAAGAAAATGCTTACCTAATAGTTTACATTGATTTTCTAAAGCTTTTAAACTATCTTGTATATATAAATTTTGAATATGATATATATATCTAATATGAAAAAATTTACAACCAATTGATGGTTGACATGCAGTTTTAAGATCATCAATACTAACATTATTAGCTGTAGTATTGTTAAATGATATTGAAAAAAATTATTAATTAAATTATATTCTTCTAATATTAAAAATATAGTTTGGGAAATATTTGAAGTTGTGTGTGAACCATCAAAAACTCTATATACAAGTAATCTTTTTTGAACTGTCCAAGAATCATCAATCCAATAACAGGCAATACCCATATATGAATGTGTTTGCCAATGGTCACTCCAAATATCACTACATAAAGAAATTTTATTATTTATATTATTTAATATTTCTTTTAACTCATTTTTAGTTTTATTTATATTTTTTTACATGGTGAGTTAGTGTGATTCGTGGAATAGCTTTAGCCATTAGATTATAAGTTGTTTGAATTAATTCATTAAAAAAGAATTTATTTACAAAACTAAAACTAAGATGTTCAATAGAAATAAATATACCTTAATTTTCTCTACATCTAACATCATTATATTTAAATAAAGAAAGATCGTTACCTCCACTGGCGTCAGAAGATGTGAACGATGGTATTTAAGTTTGGGTACAGTCAATGCCAAATTATACTGGATGCTTCTTCTCCACATGTCTTTTTAAGGATTCATAACTGCTTTCGAATTGAAATTTATAAGATTGTGAACAATACTTACAATTTGCTCGCATCTTTGCATTTAGAAATGTTACTTTATCAAAATATTTGATAAAAATAGAGGGTTTGAGAGATGGAGTAGATCGAGTATGAACATCACTTATTATTTTTTGAGTAGTAAACAAGTAAATTTTTTCTTCATCACTCAACTCAACTTCATAATTGATGTTGAACTTTAGTTGCTCGTCGATAGCGGGCTTATTTCTCTTACCTCTATTGCTTGAACCGACCATCTTTTGATAAATAATAAAAAATTAGTATATAGAATTGAATAATGAATAATAGAAGATGAAGAAAATGAAATATGAAAAATGATTTAACGAAGCAATTAAAATAGTATAGAATATAGAATTAAGAATTGAGAATGAATAATTGACAGTAGAAAATTAGAGAATTGAGAGTTAAGAACTAGAGAATTGAGAGTTGAGAGTTGAAGTGTGGAAAAAAAATGAAGAGTGGAGGAGTATTTATAGGGAAAAATGAAAAAAATGAAAGAAATAGTTTTTAACCGTTTGCAACTGTTATTTAGCCGTTGCCAACAATGGCTAAAGGCTGTAGGATTTTTGCTTTAGTTCTTTAGTGATTAGAGCAGGCCAGCCTAAAGTATATATAATTAATCATCAGTATATATTTATATTATAAAATTAGAGATTAAATTTATGTATATAATTAGGGGAATAGTCCAAATGGGGGAGTAATTAGGTGGTCAAAGGTAGGAGGCATAATGATAATGGGTACTTTTGTTTTTTTCTTTGAGCTTTCATGATTGGCCCACTTTGATGTTCTATGCATATTTTGTAGTATTTGATTAAAAAGGAAAACCGACATCAAAGCTCATGCAACCTCAAATAATGTTTACTTTTTCTTTTTTTTTCGCCATGGAACCACTAGGTCAACCCGGAGGTTCACGAGTTTGGAGTACCCGGACCCATAATCGGCCTGTGAACCCACGGGCCGATTACGAGTTCGACACGTGGACCCATGGTCAACAAGTTTTGATTCGTTGACCATGTGCCTATCACGAACCGGACTCGGCTTGTGGTCATGTCTATCAACAGGTGTGATAATTTTATTACTTCTCAAGTTTTGTTCTCAAACTTGTTGTTAGAAATGAGGCATTTACCCTAATTTAGATTTATACTCTACACTTCCTCAAATAGACTGTGGAGATTGAAAGCATCTAGGTGGAGAGTGGTTTTCTAGACTTCTCCTTGAATATTCCAAGTTTATTCTAGTAGATATTTTCAAAGCTTATTTCCTAGAAGTTCTTAAAAATCCGTACTTTCCAAAATTTTTCTTCATAAATATCTTTGTTACCCTTATCTTTATCTTTTTAGAAAGTCTAAAATGTGCATCATCTTCTAATACTCATCCTTATTGCACATTTTAGTGACTCCAATCATGATGCGTTGTAACTCAAACTTTCCTCATGATAATGCTTTGTGAAAATATCTGCTAATTGTTCTTCGAAGAGCTCTATTTCTTTGTTTGCTTTAACTTCTCTTGACGAAGTGATACTTGATGTTGATATGTTTGGTTCTGCTTAAACTACTAAATTTTTCGCTATCGCTATTGCGGGCTTGCTATCACAATAAATTTTTATAGCTTCATCTTATGAATCTCCCTTATCGTCAAGTATGAGTTTTACTCATATAGATTTGACTTGTTGTCATTGTTGCTGCAATATATTCTACTTCTACTAATGATTATGCAATTGTTTCTTTCTTCTCTAATGCCCAAGAGAATATTCCTAAGCCTAGCATGAATTAGCCTAAGTTATTGTCCTGTCGTCCACTGTCCTGCCCAATTACAAGTGATAGTCAAGATAATTTTACTTGATCCATTTTGATTTTGGTTCTCATAAGTGATATTGAGATAATTTCTATCTCTATCTCTAGTAGAATGCCGAATTGGTTGTGTTTTTGTACCATGACAATCGAACTCCAATTTTGGGAACTACAAGTCCTCGACCAGAACCACACGTGCAAGTTTCCCTACATGTGGTTCATTTGTGCTTTTTGAGGCCTAGCCTATGACTCAACATGGTATAAGGAAGTGAAACCATTATTAATAAAATAAATTTCTAGAAGTCAAGTAGAGGAGCGAGTAATACTATTAATACATCCAACTACGCCTGGAGGCAAGAAAAATTATAGAAAGATACAAATTGTAGATTTTTTCAACAAACTGCAAATGGTTCAAATCAATCATTATTGGAAGTACTTAAAATGTTACATGTTTCTAAAGAGTGCAATAGTTGTATATATTTTGGGATAATATATGTCCATCATGTATTCAAATTTCATATTATGAGAATCAACCTTAATTTGCCATTGAGCATTATAATGTGATCAGTATAAAATTTTGAAATTTGAATCTTATCACTTGTTTAAGATTTTATTCTATAAACATGTTTATTAAATTTATCTACATTAATGTGTTCAATGTTATATAAAGATATGAGAGAAAATATGGTGTTCTTTTGGCCACTTTATTGGGGATGTAGGTCAAGTTCGAACCACATAATCTTTTATGTCCTTATTTCTTTTTCAATATCTTCACTATAATCAATTTTTTTAACAAGGTATATAGAGTGAAAAAATCAAACTTGATTTTGATTTGCTTACTCATTAAATGCATTTTATTCTCTTTCTTTACATGTTGATCATTAGGGTGAGGAGTTTGCCTTAATGTAGCATACACTGTGTCTATTTGTACCTATTTCCTCTAACTATGCCACAACTTGATAATTGATATTCTACCAATTGAAGTGATATTCATTTATATTTTTTTTCTGTCAAACCCAGCCCAAAAATATCGGATAACCAAAATATTGGCATAATTTAGGTGGTATTTTTGCTACCTGACCCGACCTAAAATATCAAGTAACATAATTATCAGTTACCTAATTTTTTGGGTACTCGAGTTATCGAATTCAATTTTTTTCTTTTTTTTCCTGTTGGTGTAACTACTGCCTCTATACCCCTTACTTCATAATAGGTTACTCTATCTACAAAATTCAATATTGTTTTTCTGATATCACTCTTCATCTCCACCGCCACCACACCGCCATAACGACGGTTATGCCTTACTCTATCTCTTTCCTCTACAACTCTACCCTATTCTAGGAGCTATGTGAGACATGTCACATACATACATCCCCCTCCCAGTGCTCTCTTCACCACCATTCTCTCTTTAATTGGTGATGCGGTATCACCTTGATTTGCTGAACTACAAGATGCATTCCTCTTTCAACATGGATAGTTGGCTGGAATGTCGGGAGTTTACCAGGCGAAGACCTCTGGTGCTTAAATCAGAACTAGAGAGAAATTCATAATCTTAGAGAGAAAATTTAGATTGTAGAAAGCATAAATGATTTTTTTTGTACCTTAGACAAGTTGGGGGATGGGGTTTTTATAGATTTTTATCAGAGGGAAATTATGTGGTGTATAGTGATGCATACACCAAATGGATCTTCTAGGTCCATTGGGCAGAATTTATCATACGAACCTCTCCAAGTCACCTTATGGGGCATTGCTCTACTTGGGAAAGTCTTGGTCATATCATAAGCCCTACACTCGTTAAGTCTCATAGTAAGAGATTGATTGAGAGGAATTTACCTTTCATTGGACTAATAATAATTGAGTTGGGCCTTAGTTCTTATATAAAAGCAGTAGATTAGGGTTTTGGATGCATACAAAATTTAAAGTCCTCCCAAGAGAGTCCTCTCAAGTTTCAATACCTCTTTCGAAAATTCTCCTTCTCCTTAAGTCATCTCTTCAAATGGGTTCCAAGGCGAGTTGTGAAGTCATTATTTTCTTGTATTCTTTTTTTTCTTTCTTCTTCCTTTCATATCATAATCTTTACGATTTTCATTGGGGCTTTTTGTCGAAAACTTTTTGTACGAGTCAAAATCTTGAGAAAAACTTTGATGGTTAGTGTCGGGGAGGCTATGTCTAGAGTCAATAGGCTACCCACGTTAAGTGTTGCTGGTGAGAACTCATGGAATGCAAGGGATCTATCCTCCATGCCTAGCCTTGTGGCTACAGCTTGAGCGCCTTGCTCTAGCTACCTTCTGCTTCCGACAATAGCTTGAACAGACTACTCGAGTAGCACTCCAATGCCTATAGAAACTCGAGCAGGCTCGAGCTACCACTTGCCCGCAGCCTGAGCTGCTCCTTACCTACAGCTTGAGCATGCTCCAGCTGCTCTCCGTCCATAGCTATAGCATGCTCAAGTTGCATGCTATCTGCAGCTAGAGCATGCTTGAGTTACATGCTATCTCTTTCTACAGCTCGAGCTGCATGATATCTTCACTTGCAGCTTGAGCTGCATTCGATCTTCTGTAGCTCGAGTGTGGTGGGTTCTATAGCTAGGGGAAGCCATTTTCCAAGTAATCCTTATTTGATTAGAGCTAGCATCCATGTTTCTAATATTGTTCCCATTATTCAATCAAGTGTCGTCGTACCCACTCAGCGAGTTAGTTCATGCTTTCCTTCAGCTTCTCGCATTCATTTTTTCCCAAGTGGTGGTATGATTGATCCTTCATACCTTGAGAGGTATTCTCCCGAGATAATTGAGGCTATACTTGGTCTTCCAAAGTATGTTAATAAGTCTTGGGATGATGAAGAATCGGGTGAGCCTCATGAGATGTCTCAAAGTTCGAGTGAGAGTGGTAGACCTTTGAGGTTTGTTAGGTTTGAAGAAGAAGTAGAGTGTTTCACTCATAGTAAGGGTGTTTCGCTGGAGGTATTAGGTTGCTTTTCTATAAGTCAAACTCACTCAGTTCACAGTAAAGTAATAGATACTGAGAGTTGTCATACTATCTTGAGTGTAGAGGATCTCAAGATACTTCATATAAAATTATCTTACTTGTCATAAGCTAGTTCTCCCACTTGCCGGTCAAAGAATCATGTCTCCTCCCTCAAGATACTTCACAGCATACATCGTCCATTTCACTTGCGGGCTCACTATTCATCATAATCCACTTCTTATTAAGGTGCTCCGTAGTGTTGGATTATGCCTAAGTCAACTTACTCCAAACACTTTGATGTACTTCGAAGGGTTTTGACATCGATTAGAAGAGCTTCATTTTCCTATTGCCTTAGATAATTTTCACACTTTATTTGGAGTTTGAAAGGTGCCCATTGAGTCCTACTTTTATTTATATCCTTGGGGTGGGTGTAAATTCCTAGGTGGGTGTTCTTTTTCTCGAGACCCTTAGAAAGAAATGTTCTTTTATATAAGAGATGATGATTGGGGGTTTTCTACCACATGGAGTAGTTCTCCATCTAGGGTTCATCTTGGTAAAATACATCATAACCTCAAGCTTTAATTTATTACAGTTGGGTTTTTAACACTTTGTTTGATATTGGGTGTTTATTTCCTATTGGTATAAACTCTTTCACTTATTCATACTTTGTTATGTTTTTTTTACTGATATATTTACCTTATGAATTGCTTCTTTTTATAGCTAAAAGAATTAATTTGTCTTCCATTCACTCACGTCACTTTCAAGATTATGGTTCGAGTTCTTCATGCCCCCTACTGGTAGGAGCAATCCAAATGCTCCATTTGGTTGAGTTGAGAGGGTCGATAAAGGGAGAGCTGGTGCTTGAGGTGGAGGCGGAGTTAGGCTACCACAACTGTCTCCCCCCCCCAAATACTGGCGGCGAGCATAGATTGGCATCACGTGATCTAGGGTAGTCTTCTGAGACTTCGAGTGATGGTAGTTCGAAGAGACCTAGGGATTTGTCGCTTGCATCTACACCTCATCATGGAGTAGGGAAGGGACTATTTAGATATGGGTTAAATCGAGTCGTTTTGGGATGACAGCAACCTAGAGCTAAGGTGGACTAAGACTTGATACCTGGCAAACAAGTATGATATTAACAAGCTTAATGTAAAGTTAGATAAGGTTATCGCTAGAGCGCTTGCTGGGGAGTTTGCTCGAGTAAGGCATCCTATCATTTCTTTCTCCACATTATTATTATTGTTATTGTTATGGTTTTTATGTATATATACAATACTGGTTTGTTTACTTTCTCTTTTTTGTGCTATTTCCCAGTGTGAGAACTAAGCGACTATCCTAATGGAGCATGTGGATAGTTATAAAAAGTCTTCTAACTTTTTTAAGGCTACTAGTAAAGTGAGCACTAATGAGGTGGCTAAGATGTATGAGGAGCTAAAGAATGTAAAATGAGAGAATAGGATATTAAACAAGAACTTCAAAGTCTTGTGGGAGAAATATGATCGTGAGATAGTTACTGGAAAGAAATTTTTGGAGTCTAAGGCAGGAAAGGCCTTGAGTGCTGAGGCTGAGGAGAGAGGTGTTACTGCTTTCCAATCTTTGGATGCCTTTGTTGAGGCTATGATGCAACGAGTGTTGAGTGATTATGATGATATCATCTACGATTGCAGGTGTATGCTTTGAAAGTCTGGTAGGGTTAGCGAGGTATGTTGCTTGTGCCTCGAGTTCCAAATTTACAATAAGTGGCCCTTGCGGGTCCAACTATTATTCCTGCTGATGCAGATGAGGGTGAGGTGCCTCGCGAGGGAGGTTCCACTGTAGAGGTTGTGGATACTTCTTAATGCTTTTTAGAAGGGTGTTCTTTCATTTTGCTTCATGTCTTCAGACTTGGCCATTTTTTATTTTTTTAATGTCATAGTGTGAACTTCCTCCATCATCTTATATGGGTGTTTACTGCTTTATCGAATTTTGAAATACTTGATGCTTTTGTCTTTACTTCACCTTGTTCTGTTTTTTCTTTTGCTATTTTGTTGAATGTCGATGCGATGAACTTCGTCATAAAAAAATCGAAATATGACTGTTCAAGTGCTTTGTCTCAAGAGAATTCCCTTAGTAACTTAAAAAAAGTAAAGGGCTAATTCCAAAGGACGAGGGGTTATTCCAGAATATTTTATGTTGTCAAACCTCATGAGAAATCGAGCTATGAGGCTCCGGGATCGAGCTGGCCAGGCTCTATGATGACCTCAAAGGAACCTCATTGAGCTTCGGGGCCTTTATTGTATAATTATTTTATTGAGTATTGCGACTATGTAATTGGATCATAAGTAAGTAAAAGAGAATGTTGCTATTTTATTGCGAACATCATAGCTGAGTAAAACATAAAGCGCTTTATTCACTACCATTTCCTCATAATAGGAAAAACTCATTTTATACAACACAAATATGAAGATCGAGATGAGCATTCAAAGGCAAATCTTTCAAGATAGACTAGAGAAAGTAAATGAGTATGAAAACTAAACAAGCATTGATAATATTTCCTAAGATTAGCCACATTCCAAGTTCATGGTATATCTTTGCCATCCAAGTGTTGCAAGCAATATGCTCTGGCATTCACCACTTCAACCACTTTATAGGGTCCCTCCCACTTAGGGTGTAGCTTTCCAAGCTGGCGAGTAATGTCTGTCTTCGGCAATACTAAATCTCTAATTTGGAAGATTCTGAGACGTACTTTACAATTATAGGCTCTCATCATTCTTGCTCTGTACATCACAGCGCACGTAGATGCCTTCATCCTAAGTTCTCCCACAAGGTCAAGGTTTACGTGCAGTGATTCATTGTTAAGCTCGGATGAATATTGCTTCACTCTCCAAGAAAGCTCTCATATTTCTGTCGGGGCTACAACTTATGTTCCATATGTTAAGCTGATTGGTGATTCCACAGTGGACGTTCGGGGAGTGGTTCGTTATGCCCAAAGTACACTAGGGAGCTCATCTACCCAGGCTCCTTTGGTAGCTCCAAGTCTTGTTTTGAGGTGTTGCAATATGGTGTAATTTGTTACTTCAGTTTGTCCGTTTGATTGGGGATTTCCTATTGAAGTAAAGAACTGCTTGATTGAAAGATTGTTATACCATTCACGAATCCAAGTTCCTTGAAATGGAGTACCGTTATCCATTAGTAGAGCTCTTGGGATTCTGAATCTACATAAAATATTCTTCGATAAGAACTTAACTTCTTTCTCTATTATTTTCGCTAGAGGTTTAGCCTCTACTCATTTTGTAAAGTAATTCATGGCTACTATCAAGAACTTTCTTTGGCCAATCGCAAGGGGAAATATGCCTATTATGTCGATACCCCACTAAGCAAACATGCATGGGCTCTCTAAAGTTTGCAACAAGAGTAGTACAGGTTGGTGCAAAACATTTGCATGCTCCTGATAGGAACGACAATGCAAAACTAATTTCAGTGCATACCGAGCATTGTAGGCCAAAAATATCCTTGTCTGAGTGCTTTTCCAGCCATAGCTTTTCATCCAAGATAATTATCATAGATACCTTCATGGATTTCTTGTAGCACATAATTTGCTTTAGCGAGGGTGAGGCAGTTAAGGTATGGCTGAGAGTATCCACATTTATAAAGTTCACCATCAATGATTATGAAGCGTGATACTCGTATTCTTAGCTTACATGCTTCACATGGTATCATAGGAAGCTCGCCCTTTGTCAAATACTTGAATATTTCATCTTTCCAACTGGCTCTTCCTCATCTAAACATAAAATCTCCAATCCCTCTCCTTCAATCTCAGCTTTAGATGATGTTAGGAATATAATTCTTCTACTTTTGATGCTTGTCATAGAGCTCTCCAATTTAGCCAACTGGTCAGCAACTGTTCCATCCTTGGGACTTGTTTGATCTCATATTCTTCTAATCTGGCAAGCAAATCCTTCGTTAAGTTCAAATACTTAACCATTTTTTTCTTCTTTGGCATCATATAAGCCCCTAATTTGATTAACCACCAATTGAGGGTCACTATGTAAGATAAGTTTCCTTGCCCCAACTCCAAGAGACAACTTGATCCCTACTAGGAGGACTTTATACTTGGCTTCCTTGTTGGTTGTTGACAATTCAAATTTAACCACATACTCAAACTTATCATTCTGGGAGCTTTCTAACAAAATTCCTGCTCTACTTTCACTTATCATTGAGGAACCATTGATGTACAAGGTCTGTGTAGAGATCGAATTAGATAGTTCTCCAGTCTCTATTTTGACCAAAAAATCTGCTAGAACTTGTGCTTTAATTGCCGATCTTGGTCAGAATTCAAGACCATGTTCGCTAAGTTCAACAACTCATTTTACCAATCTTCTTGAAATCTCGGGGTTGGACAATACCTGCTTGAGCGACTGGTTTGTCAATACTATTATTGGGTGAGATTGGAAATAAGGGCAGAGTTTCCTAGCTGCAATGATAAGGGCTAGAGCTAGCTTTTCGATATTGGGATATCTCATCTCAACACCATGCAAAGTATGACTTACATAGTAAATTGGGTGGTGATCTCACCGTATCTCACGAACTAGGACTGAGCTCACTGCCTCTTTACTAGCCTGTGAAATAGAGGAATAATGATTCCTCAACATCAGGCTTAGTTAACAATGGTGGTGAAACTAAGTACTTTAAATCTTCAAAAGCTTGTTGACATGCCCTGGTCCACTCAAAATTCCCCTTTTCCCAAAGTACATTGAAGAAAGGTAGCCTTTATCTGCGGATCTCAAGATGAATTGATTCAGTGCTGCTAAATGTCCGGTCAACTGCTGAACATCCTTTACAGATCGAGATGGCGACATATCAAGAATGGCCTTTATCTTCTCAAGGTTTACTTCAATTCCCCTTTCTAAAATTATATAACCTAAGAACATTCCATCTCGTACTATGAAGACACGCTTAGAGAGATTGAGTTTCAGGTTGTATTCTTTCAACATGTTGAAGCACTCTCATAGATCTCACTCATGATCCAGGGATCGCTCACTCTTAACAAGTATGTCCTCTATATACACCTCTATGTTCCTACCAATTTGATTTTCAAACATCTTGTTAATGAGCCTTTGATAAGTGGTTCCCACATTCTTCAAACCAAAAGGTATTACTCTATAGCAGTAAATGACTTGATCGGTGACAAAGCTTGTGTGCTCTTGATCTTCAGGTGCTAACTGTATCTGATTATAGCCTTGGTAAGCATATAAAAACCTGAGTAGTTCGCACCCTAAAGTGAAATCCACTAACAAGTCTATGTGAGAAAATAGAAGTGGATCCTTCAGACATGCTTTATTTAAATCGATAAAGTCTATGCAAAGGTGCCACTTCCCACCGGACTTGGGCACCAAGACAACATTAGCCAACCAATCAGGGTAACTCACGAGGTGGACGTATTTTGCTGCCAGTTCAACATCTTCCTTGATGTGCAAGTTCTTTCTGCTCCAAAAGTCCTCATTTTTTACCCAAAAAATCATCCATTCTCCAAGTAAAAACTTCGACATTTTCTCTATGGAAAGTGACTAAGGTTTCTTTTACCAGTGGCTCTAAACCAACCCCAATTCTTGTTACCTTTGGTGAATCAGTTGATATCACTCGATGAGCTTGAGTTCTTTGATTGCCTCCAGTCTTTCTTTGTAAAATTTTCTTTTCTTTTTCTTAGTCATTGCATCAGTAGTCGACCCATTTCTAAGGAAAGCACAACCTTTTTATTTTCCTTTATCCACTATGACATTATTTTCTTCTTATCACCTAAATTGACTATTAGCTATGCGTAAGGTGTTGGCGTAACATTCTTCAGCCATTCTCTTATTGCCACTTACTTCTCCTACTCCTTCACGTGTTGGGAACTTTAACTTCATATAATAAGTGGAGGCTATTGTGCGAAACAAGTTCAGGATCGGCCTTCCCAAAATCATGTTGTAAGTGGAGGGAGCCTTGACAACTAGAAATTTGACCATTTTCGTTACCCTCTTAGGATAAGATCCTAATGAAATTAGGAGAGAGACTTCACTTAGTGCTTCCATGACTTATCTGTTGAATCCTGTAAGTAGAGTGTTGACTTGACCAAACTATGCATTGTCTATTCCTAACTGCATGAAAGTATTATAGAATATAATGTTGGCTGAACTTCCACTATCAACCAATATTCTCTTAATCCAAAAATTTAATACTGCCATCGAGATGACTAAGGCATTATTATGTGTGCTTTCAGACTCATCTAGGCCTGAATTAGTAAAAGTAATTCCTTCTAGGTAAGTAAAGATTCATTTACAACTACAATGCATAGACATAGTTGTAACACCTCTTAACCTAACTACAGAACCTAAAAAAGCTGATACAGTTAAGTCAAGAAATGTTATTTTTCATCATTACTAGAGTTATGGTTTTTTTATAAAAGTTTTCATTTTTAGCTATAAGAGAAAGAGCTTGAATTGTTTTTTAAACACACGATATACATATATCAAAACTGAGTATATGGATTTACATGCGTATGAGTATGCATGGATTTGCATGCTTATATGATTATTGGCCATTGGATTATGGCAGTGTCCAGAGTTCTTTTCCGATGCATAGGATAGTAGCGTTGGTCAAGGGCCTAAGAAAAAAATAATTTTGAAAGAAATATTTTGACCCAGAAAATTGCATTGTGGGTATACCATTTTGAGATGCATTATTTGATATTATGGATTATTCTATGACATGCATAATCTTTGCCTGCTGAGCGTTAGCTCATATAGTTTATGCATTGTAGGTAAGTCTGGTGATACTTGATACCATGGACTTACTGGGTAAGCTGTTAGGGTTCCTACAGGTTCTTAGAATCAGTGTACATGAATGACGACCTGTTGTGTTGTGTTGTGGGTATATTCTAATTTTTACATTCATTATTATTATGTAAATTGTTGACTATATATAAAGGGTTACAAGATGAAAAATATCCTTACTTCTTTCGAAAGTAAAGGCTATTATTTTTATTTTTGAGTCTCTCGTATTATAACTTTGGGATATCGTGTTTTATATAACTCTTGAAATTTGATAGTAAATCAGCCTGAGAATAGCGTGACTGTGATGGACGCTGTGTTTGTATATAAATGGTGATTTTTCTATATAAAAGGTTATATGTGTGAAAATACTATTTTTGAAAGTGCTACATATGACAAAAATAAATATATATACACACACATGCACACACATATGCTACATTATCAAAATTATTGCTATACCTATATCTATATTTAGTGTTGAGGGGTGTTACAGAGTGGTATCAGAGCCCAGTTTGTGGTTCTATAGACTGTCCATGTACATGACCTTTGAAACTGGTGGAGCACAACCATGCCAGTAAGACTTTTAAATTGTAGGTGATGAAAATTTAGAAATTTTATGGAGGCCATA
The DNA here is from genome assembly GCA_019321725.1 of Paulownia fortunei. Lineage (NCBI taxonomy): Eukaryota > Viridiplantae > Streptophyta > Magnoliopsida > Lamiales > Paulowniaceae > Paulownia > Paulownia fortunei. Next base: position 6,406,378 of record CM033112.1, read on the forward strand.
GAAGGAAAATGTTTACTATTTGTAGAAAATAAAGAAAATTATTAAATTATAATTTTATACCATGAATTAGTGTTGTAAGAAAGAGTTATTATCGATCTTTAGGTTGTGTTAGAATTTTTAGAAATGACCAAGTTTACTAAAAATCTATTTGTGTGATCTCAGATCTCTTGATACATGTTGAAAAGAAGTTTTCAGGCATGCTATTGACTAACCAATTGATTTTATCCTGGATATAGTTGTAAGAACAAATCCAATCTCTCTTTTAGTTTATCATATACACCTATTGGAATTCGATGAACTTTAAGTGATATTGTTATAATGTTGGGCAAGGCATTAAGGTTTAGTAATTCTCCTAAACAAGCTCTACTTCATATTCACCTACAAGAAATATGAATCTTGAGGTTACGTATTTTTTTTATTGCAACTAAATTGAGTAATAATTTGTAATAAATACAGATTTTCATATTAAGATTTATTTGATAAATTAAGATGAGCTACTGCGATCTTGAGGAATGATTTTAAGTTTGAATTAATTATGAATTTCTTGTTGTGTCATTGGGTTGACTAATGCCCTAATTATTTTGATACACATGATGAATAATGTGTTTGATGATTCTATATGGGTATGTTTAGGGTGATATTCATTGATGATATCTTAGTGTATAATGAGAAGAAATATGATTGACCTTTCAATATGATATTGGAAACTTTAAGAAAGTAGAAACTATTTGTTCGATTTAGTAAATGCGATCTTTTGATTATGTAATACAATATTTATTTTGGTGCTAGTAATTTTCTTAAGAAGGTGTCCTTATAACTATTAAAAACTTTGAGATTGTACTGAAATAAAGAAGACCAATAAATGTGATAGAAATAAGAAATATTTTCTGGGTTAGTGATATTATTAGGTATTCAGTCAAAAAATTTCTCCTTAGTTGTTACTGCTTTATTTCATCATATATACAGGTACATGAAATTTGAATGGTTCGCTAAGTGGAAAGAAATTTATAATTACTTAAAGAGAATTGAATTGAGCTTCAATAGTGACTCCAACTTTATATATAAGTTATTTATTGTGTATAGTGGTTTATCTCATTGTGTTTTGGTATATGTTTTGTGTAATATAGAAAAGTTACTCGACACTCTTTGAGTTAATTAGATTATTTATGTAATACTACATGTGACATTACAAAATCGAAGTACTTGAAATATCTATATACTTAAAAGGAGTTGAACTTGAAGAAAGGATATATATTATTAGTAACTAAATATATTGTATGATCCATATAACAACATATGTCATTGGAATGAAATATCTCAATAGACTAATATTCAAACAAACTTTACATCATAAATTATTATGGGAACTAAGGGTTGTATAGAGGATGAATTAGAGTAAGTGGTGAATTATCTATTTATTAATATTTTGGTAAGACTAATTTTGTTTGATCCAATTTCAAATGCTCAAAATAAGGTTGATAAAAGGTTAGGATTAAGATGAAAGGTAGACAAAGTCACTTAAATAGATTTTTGTGATAAGTGATTATAATAATCACTTAATAAGAGATAGGTGCGAAAATGAGGGATATGAAATTACAAGACTAAGTTTAGGTGATGATCATGTACCTTTTTATTTATTTTATTTAGTGGTATGAATGATGTTTGTGATCTCAAGAAAATATACAAATATCGGATACTGGATGAGCTATTATGGAAAATATCGTTAATATTTGATTTGCCACAAAAAAAAGGGATAGAAGTAAAGGCTCATATGTTAGAATGACTTAGTTCTGCTTTTATTTTCAGGTGGAAATGGGAAGGCATTCAGAAATTTTGTACATGATAATGGAATTGGGTTATAGTTCATAGGTTATCTGAATATGCTCATTCTTTCTCAATTTAACTTAGGTATTCCATGAGAATCTATGGAAAGACAAATGTATAGGAAGCAGTTAGACTTTATGGTTTATTAGTATCTATTAGTTCTGATGTAGATTTAAAGTCTTTGTCCACTTCCTAGAAGAACTTACATCAGGTATTAGGAACAAAATTATATTTTAATATTGTGATCATCCATACAACAATGGCAAAACAGGACAAATAAATTAGGCTTTGCAAGATTTGCTTAGAGATTGTGCATTAGATTATTGATGTCAATTGAGAAAATTATTTCTTGGGAGGAATTTTTTATCACAACAGTGATAAGGCTACTTGGGATAGTTCTCTATGAGGCATTGTATGACAGAAAATTTAGGTAATCATTTTATTAAAATGAAATTGGTGTTCTTTTAGGTTGAATATAGTTTGGAAAATGATAGATGTGGTAGAACAAATTGCTAATGTATGGAAACTAGTTAGATGTGACCCTAGAGTTATGCAGATTAAAGAGGAATATCATTGCAATTTATGATAGGGGATCAATTTTTTGAAGGTGTCTCTAATGAAATGGATTATGCGGCTTGGGCAAAAAAAAATTTGGGGATATTACACATAAACTTAATCCTAGGTACATTGATTTATTTTGCATTCTTAGATAATTAGAAAGATTGTCTGTAAACTCGACCTCTTTGCATCAATGTCTCGAGTTTCACAATGTGTTTCATATGTTCATTTTAAGGAAGTATATCATGAATCTATATCATCTATTGAAAAAGGACCAATAGAACTAAATTGAGGTCGGAGATATGATTAAAGACCTATAGAGATTCTAGTAAGGGATGTAAAGTAACTTCAAAATGAGAATATCTCATTAGTTAAAGTACAGAGTAGAAGTCAATCAACAGAAGAAGCTATTTGGGAAATGGAGGATGAAATGAGAACTAAGTATCCTGAACTTTTTCGAAAAGTAAAATTTTGGGGACGAAATTTTTATAAGGAGGGAAGGATGTGATACCCGAACCTCTCACAACTCACTTGACCAATATGATTCATGTATTACATGCTACTTATATGCTAATTTGCATTAACATTTACATGGCATCTTATATAGCATTCTTAATCGTTAGACCTCTAATGCTATCACATGATATAAGTGGTTGAAATCTTATAATCTAATTAAGAAATTCTATATTTAAATAAGAAAAAAAATAGATTGGTCGATATATTGGATATTCATAGGTTATATGTTATAATTTTAGAAGTGTTAAATATGTTACTAGTAAGTTTATATGATTCGATTTAATTAGAACGATGTGTTTTAAAAGTATACATTCATGGATTAACATACTTAGGATATTGGACATGATATAATGTGATTTAAGTGTCATAATACAAGGTCATATGTGCATATGATTTTATAAATGCAAACTATACAATCATTTAAGAATCGGACATCAATCGGTTTGGAGATCAAATGAACGGACATAGGAATTACCTATGAAAATGAATGGTGACTAAGATAGGTTGCAACCAAATAAGAATATATGAGACACACAAGATTAGGGCTGCAAGATAAGGGAGAAAATCAGATTATACCATTACATGTCACCTCAAGCTTTGCCACCTCATGCTTTCTTATTAAGCATATGCTAACATCTCAAGCTAACATCTCCAACCCTTCACCCTTAAGCCACGACCAGACCTTCATTTCAACTATTTTCATCTTCCAACCACACACCTTTAGGTATCCAAGTGCTCTAAATTGATTCCAAGTTGAAATAAAAGCAAGAAAAGCAAAGGAGAAATGATTACCATCAAGTTTAACCTCAAAATCTGCATAGGTAACACTTATCTACAATTTTGCCTTTGATTTTTAGATTATTCTGAATGGTTTTATTATTTACTAAGCTTTCAATATCTCTTATAAAAGTGTTAGGAATTTTTTAGTTAGACTTTGGTGCACAAAGAAAGGGTTTTTGATGACAAACACTTAATAGGAAATACTTGTGGCAAAAACTGTCACCTTACTGTTTTATTGTGTTTTAGGCTCCAAAAGTGTATGTTATGTTGAATAAAACCTGTAATTATCATCATATACATGTTTATATATGGGTTAATAGTATTGAAATAAATTTTCATCGGTTAGAAATTGAAATAGGGCATGCTATTGAAGAGATGCTCAAAAATATCACCATCAAATTTCAGATTCTGTCCTATATGAAGTGGACTAGTTTTACAGTATTAAATCTATTAGTTTTGGCAAGGATATGACCTGGTTGTCTTTTTTTATATGTTATATAAGTTTGGTAAAAATTTGGGAGTGATTGAATATACTTAAGGGTGCCAAAACTATTAATATCATGAAGTGCGTAAAACTATCACGGTGGAAAAAATCTATTTCAATATGCTGTGAAAGGAGCTGAACTTGGGAAGCTATATCCGTGAGTTTTAGCCATTCTATGGCATGGTTACATTATTTTTTATGGTAGATAAGTGTGATAAAAATTGTGGAGTGAATGAATATATCTAAGGGTGTCAAAATTATCATGATTTAATTAACGTGGCAGCAAGAAAATGTGAAGTGGTGAATCTGTCCCATCTGGTTCATTAATATATTCTAGCATAGATGTGGTCTATTTGATCCCTAACATTTAGAAAAATATTGTAAGAGTTATAATACATCAATTAAGTGAGGTTAGTATACATTTAAGATATGGAACAAAGGTACGTAGAAGGTTATATTCGGTTATAGTTTCTAAATGGTAAGGTTGTTTAGTTAAATTGAGATTCAATATCTTTACACTACATTAGGTATGATGAACTTATTAATTGAGGATGGTGATTGATATCTTGTATTTTTACAGATTGTTTCATATTTAGGGTTGGGGAGTAATACTTAAGAAATCTAGAAGTAACACACAATCGATCAAAGGTAAGTAAAGATTCATTTGCAACTACAATACATAGATATAGTAGATGTGTGAATTATATGTAATATCATAAATCATATGTGCATAGTAGAGAGCTCTCCATTGAGCATACATACATGGTCATAGTCATTAGCACGTGCATTCATCATATACAAGCATTGTGATAAATCTTGCATTGCACGGCACGATTCTGAGAAAGAAAAATATTTTGCTAATCACTACTAGTGCACCAAAGCATGCATGGATTTGCATGATTTTATGCATGGATTTGCAGGTTTGCGTTCATGGATTTACATCCATATGAGTATGTATGAATTTGCATGCTTATATGATTATTGGCCATTGGATTATGGTGGTGTACAGAGCTCTTTTTCGGTGCATAGGATAGTAGCGTTGGTCAAGGGCCAAAAAAAAAATGATTTTGAGAGAAATATTTTGACGCATAAAATTGCATTGTGGGTATACCATTTTGAGATGCATGACTTGATATAGTGGATTATTCTTTGACATGCATAATCTTTACCTATTGAGCGTTAGCTCGTATAGTTTATGCATTGTAGGTGAGTCTGGTAATACTTGATACCATGGACTTACTAGGTAAGCTGTTGGGGTTCCTACAGGTTCTTAGAATCAGTGTACATGGATAACGACCTGTTGGGTTGTGTTGCGGGCATATTCTAATTTTTACATTCATTATTATTATATAAATTGCTGACTATATATAAAGGGCTACAAGATGCAAAATGTGCTTACTTCTTCCAAAAGTAAAGGCTATTACTTTTATTTTTGAGTCTCTCGTATTATAACTTTGGGATATCGTGTCTTATATAACTCTTGAAATTTGATAGTAAATCAGCGTGAGAATAGCGTGACTGTGATGAATGCTATGTTTTTATATAAATGGTGATTTTTCTATATAAAATGTTATATGTGTGAAAACATTATTTCTCAAAGGGCTACATGTGACAAAAATAAATATATATACACACACATGTGCTACATTATCAAAATTATTGCTATACCTATATCTATATTTAGTGTTGAGGGGTGTTACACAGTATCTCCGACATTCTAGCTTTAAGAGGAGCGTAAT
>CM033112.1:6412378-6643524 GCA_019321725.1 Paulownia fortunei
CTTCAGGGCCTAACAACAAGTGCTTATTATCTTGAACGAGAGAGCCAACAGTCGGCAAATGCTGATATGTGGAATTGAACTTCTGAACAATATGAATGCAATCCTCTTCTTGGATGATATTCGTGCATCCATTCCTCTTGGCTAACTCCACCACGTGTGTATCGCAGCTAGAGCCTCAATACACCAAGTTAGAGTATTGCCCGTACAATCCCGTGCTGTGATCCTAGTGGCCACCTCACCTACGTCCATGAAGCGTGTTTCATCAAAACCAATTAGGAGGAGACATCCACATGGTAGAGCTTGGTAAAGTGCTGGGAAGCGATTGGGCAGATAAATCCTCTAGGAATTCAACATGGTAATTCCTAGAGAAGGCCACTACTCCATCAGGTTGGTTAGAACTCCATGTTCTCCATAACTTTCTTGTTATGAATCCAGATTAAGGACCAACAAATGGTAAGAAAAATCCCCATGTCCTCTTCACTCAACTCGGAATCTACATGGAGAAGCCAAGCTTTCGAGTTATCACCTCAGCTGGAAATCACCTTCTAAGGTAAATGGGAGAGACACCAAGCTACTCTGGTAACAGAGCACTCTGAAAGGCAAAACGCAAATCCTCTTCGGCATGTGGGCAATGCGAATATCCGTCAACCATGACAATATGCCCCTTTCACATATTGACAGTAGTAGGTAGTGCATCTCTATAGAGTGTTAAGAATTAGCCGCATCCTACTTCAATACATTATCAAGAAAGAATAAAATTGCAAAAGAAAATAAATGTAAGTGTTACGTATCTTGTGAGATATGATTTTGTTGATTGGCAATTTATGGCCAAATATACAATTGTGAATTTGGTAAGAAAATAAATTAACTGATTGGTTTATTTTATATATACTTACCTTATTTCATTTGTGTATATCCTTGCAGATTTGGAAAGATAAATGAAAAGTCAAAGATTTTAGAAATCATATCTTGAAGATCTTTTTTGTTAAGAAGGAAGATTATCTTGTAATATCTTGATAAGTCCAAGATTTAGCGATCTTAAAGACCTTTTTGTTGAAGAAAAAATATCTTGTAATATCTTGGCTTATCAAGAGATGATTCTATAGGCTTTTCCTATTTATGCCGATTGTTTGTGTTATTATTTTGACTGCGATTTTTAGAGATTAAAATCATAAGAGCAAATTTTTACTCCAAGGCAAAAATGACAAAAATGAGAGTTTGGTCTTTAAAGTCGCCAAGGAGATTTGGTCTACGTTGGAAACTATATTGCAATATCCGCACTCAACATCCTTCAAGTAAAAGGAGGTGAAGTCTTCTGGGAATACATATTGCTGCTTGAAGGAGGTCAACGTTGAATGCAGTTCAACGAAGCAGTTCAAGTCAAGTGAATCTCATAAACAAGTTCAACTATCGATGATCAATACAAGACGGTATCAAATAAAGAGAGAGTCTTTAATTTGTTTATAAGTCCTATATTTGTATTGTGTAAATCATATTCTAATAGTGGATTATTTTCTTTTCTGGGCGTTGCCTCGTGCATATAAAGTTCTTTTGTACTTGAAGCACGTTAAAAAATACAGTGTCAATTTTTATTTTTCTGCTATGTGTTTAATCTTATAATGCAACATTAAATTGAACACAAGTTTCTGGAAATTGACTAACAGTAATATATTTCGCTGCATGTTTAATGATATGCTACAACACAGACTTGAATATACAAGTCTGGATAATTAATTTTAATATTTCGGCAACAGATTCTATCAGTAAGAGATAATAAATTTATACAGATTCGTAACAATTCATGACTATGCCCTGTTTTGCACTGTAATTTCACTATGATGAAAGGAGATTGCAAAATATAAAAGAATTTACACGCACTCTTAGCCCCCAATATGAGTTGTCTTTTAAAAATCACACAATGCATATCAAACCCCAACCTTTATGCTATTTATATATATGTTCTCTAAGAAAACTAAAAAAAAAAAAGTGTTTGGGATGCCTCGCAGTGCCTAGGCACCTAACGCTAGTGCGCTTGCCATTCTGTATTGTGGAGGCCTAGGCACCCGGAAAAGGAGTTTAGGCGCATTCTTCTCTATTTTTGCACTTTGATTGGGTTGATTTGGCTCCAACTTTTAACAATCTCCCACTTGAAGACTAATCAATGATCATGTCTCCAACTAAAGCGGTAATAACTTCTCATGCCTCAAGGATAAGTCCAACTGAAGTTACACACAACTTCAATTTCTCGACTGGAATAATTTTTGTCAACATATCTGCTGAATTGAGACTCTTAAGAATCTTCTCAAGAACTAATGTTCCATCTTCCAATGTTGAACTGATAAAGTGATAAGGTACCTGATATGCTTTGTTGCATAGTACACAATATTTTTCACTAAGTAACTCTGACTGTCACAGTATAACACATCATTCTCTTGCTTATGGCCTAATTCTTCCAAAAATGATTGCAACCAAATAATCTCCACACTTTATTCGATCACAACTACATATTCTGCCTCAATATTGGAAAGAACAACTACTTTCTGCAAATTCAAACCTAACTAATTATCATGCCTTCCAAAGTGTAAACATACCCGATAGTACTCTTTCTGCCATCATTGTCTCTAGCCATGTTAGCATCAATATAACCTTACAGTCCCAAATCTGACTTCTTGAAACACAAAGTCAAATCTCCAATACTTCTCAGATATCTAAGAATCTACTTCACTTGCCCTATTGCTATTTGCCTGGATTACTTATGTACAATGTCTGGTTTGGTACACACCATGGAATATATAAAACTACCTATAGTAGAAGCATAAGACACCTTAGCCACATGGGCTTGCTCTTGTGATGATTGCTCATTTGACAACTTGAAGTGATTAGCTAAATGAGTACTCACACGCTTTGCTTCATCCATGTCAAACCTACTAAACACTTTCTTCACATACTCTCTTTTTGTCCCTTGTAGTCTACATCTCAAGAATTTATTTTATAGCACCCAAATCTTTCATTGCAAACTTCGTGGATAATTCTCTTTTCAGCTTGTCAATTTTCAATTTGCGTCTACCGGTTATTATCATTAGCATATAGCAATAGTATAATATAGGAGTTCCCAAAGTTCTTTATATGACAGCAGTGATTTGCCTGACACCTCAAAGAACTATTGCTACTCAAGAAACCGTCAAACTTCTTGTACTATTACTTGTGAGCTTATTTGAGACTATACAAGCTCTTTTGAAGTTTGCACACCATCTTCTCCTTACCTCATAATTCGAAAACTTGTGGCCGCATCATATATCTCTCATTCTCTAAATCACTATAGAGAAATGTAGTCTTCACATCCAACTACTCTAAGAACAAGTCTTATTTTGTGACTAATGCGAGTGCTGTTCTAATCATGGTTAAGTTTGCCACTAGAGAAAATATTTTGGTTAGTCAATGCATTATTTCTATTGAAAACCCTTCACAACTAGCCTTGCTTTTATCTTTTGCTACTATCATGTTTTTTTATCCAATACATCCATTTATTATGCAAAGTTTTCTTGCTATTCAGTAACTTTTCTAGTTGCCATGTCTAATTGCACATAAAAAAATCCATCTCATCTTTCATGGCTAACTCCTATTTGACCAATTCCTTAACCTGCACAACTTCATCATAGCTTTTTAGTTCACTTTTATCAGTTAACAAAATATGGTGTAACAACGGGGATTATCTCTGTGGCGGTCTAATGGTTTTGTTAGATCCCCTGACTATAGTAAAAGGAGTGGTATGGTTTTGTTCTAGAGCTACGTTTTCTTATTCTTCAATTCATGTATTCTCAACTTTAATTTTAGGAAGATTCTTCAATGAAATCATTTTAGGTTTCTTGTCTCTAGAATCTGTGCTTCAGGAGTTTTTGCTCTCTTTATTTTTAAATATGATACCTTTATTGAAGATCACATCCTTACTCCTAATAATATTCTGATTTTTGTCATCCTAGAAACTATAATCAAAGATAATTTCATCATAGCTAATAAAAAATACTTTTTAGATTTTGCATCAAGTTTACTTCTAGTAGTGGAATCAATATGTACATAAAAATATGTAAGCTTATAATTCGATATAATTTTGATACCCTTAATAGTGAAACTTGGGACATTTTATCATATGAGTCATTAATGAATATACTTAGTTTTTGATAAATTTTGTTTAGGTACAAGGTTAGAGAATATTTGTTGAAAAGGAGAAAAATAATAAAAAAGAAAAAAGTGAGTGGCGCCCCTTAGTTAACCCTCAAAACCAAGAAAAGAGTTTTCAAACTGTAGGCCCGACAAGCTATGTTGCGACCCTTGAAATAAGAAGTCTAGTGCCGCGACCCCAATATCTTGCGCCGCGGTGCCATCCCATGAATTTAGCGAGAAGCACTTTGCGTTATGGCTTAGAAAGTCCACTGTAGCCCTTAAACTTCATTGCCATGGTGCATTAGCTACACCGTGGCACGACTCTGAAAAATTGTCCAGAAGTTTTCGAGCAACGACACTAGTTCCTTCGCGTCATGGCGTTCACGGACAGACTGTTATAAATACTACTTAGGTCATACTTTTAGGGCATTCTCCATTATTCTATTCATTCACACACATTACACAATCCAATACACCCATCATCTTAAAGAGCCTTAGAAAAGAAAAAAGCTCAATTCCAAGCGAATAATGAGGAGGAAATTATAAGAGTTTTGAAGAATTATAGAAGAATTCAAGGGCTCTATCTTTGGGGGTCATCTTAATTGATTAGGTTGTTTCTTTTCTATCTTTAATTTCATTTAAATTTTATTTAGTTTAGTGAATTGGTGAAAGACCCATGATGTATATGTGCAAATTTTGGTTAATCTCTTTCACTATGAACTAAATTCCTTTTAGTCAAGGCTTGGGGTGCCAATTTATGGAATTGTGAATTTGTTTTTTGTTTATGGTTTGGAATTTCTTAAATTTGTGATGAGCATATTTTATGATCCTAGTTCTTTTTGAATTTTGGCCAACTTTGAATTTCTTTATTTCATTCTGATTGAGATCGAGAGGTAGTGTTGCAATGAGTGCTTGTGTAATACATGACATGGACTAATTGAATATAAATATATATAAATTGATATGTGCAAATAGGCATAACCTTGTTATATTCAAGTCTAGTGGGTTTCACAAATATTAATGCACTTTTATTTGGCTAAATAGACAGAGATATAGTTGGTGGTTAAATAGGAGTAGAATCACTATACCTTGAGAAAAAAAATATTGAGTGTAATCGGAAGTTCTATTGTCACAGAAATTGAGTAATTTTCCTAACTATACTTCATGAGATTTCTCAATGAAATGGATTGGTGAACCAATGCCTTGACTTCTTCTTCCTTGACTTTTATATTATGTAATTCTTATCTTCCAAACTCTCATTAGTAGCTAGTTTGATTTAGTTTTTATTACGATTAGTTAAATAAAGCTAAGGTTTTGTTATGCAGTAGTTGTATTTATATTCCTTTGGGACACGACAACTCCACACATTATACATTGTTGCTACACCCTAGTACACTTGCTAGTTCGTTGTTGCATATTACACACAATCATACAACAAACAAATAATTTTAGATAAGAAAGGTTTATCTTTTTACCACTCCAAGCTTCTTTCGATAACTTGAAGTTTAGTGGCGCAAATGGGCCTTTGTTGATTAGATGAGTTGCAGATGAGCTCAAAAACAAACATTACAGCTCATCTAATCAGTAGTTAGGATGAAACAAAAACAAACATGGAATAAAAAATGATAGAACTTAGAAGGGGCTTGATCCTATTAGCTATGGTCTTCGAAGCTAATTTGTAAGTAACATTACATAGACTAACATGACGAAATATGAGTGGATTTTATACCCATTAATTGAGTACCATTTGCTTAATTTTTTGTTTAGTTTTCGAGTATTTTTGTTAAATTTTATGCATTTAGTTTGAAATATTGTAGGTAATAGCAAAATGAGGAGAAAATGGAAATAAGCATAAAACTTGGTTTAAATTTTGATTAATCCGCTTTTTGGTGCTATTGAGAGCAGTGTTCGTATTTCAATCATAACGTTTTGCTCCAATATCCTTTTGACTTGTTTCTTGAATCATTGGAAAGCCAAGATATTTATATATAACGTTTATGTTTACCATGAAATCCAGTTCTTTATATTTCAATGATAAAAATCGAGTTAAATAGTCTACACTTGACTGAACATTTCAGGTATGACACATTTTGGTATTTCAGGCATAAAGCTTTCCAAAGATTTCATATTGAGTTGATTCAAGTTCATATTGAAAGCTAAGACATATAGATACAATTCATATAAAGATACCAAAAGATAATTTAGCCTACAAATGGGTAAAAAATTAGTTGAAAAAGGCTATAAGTGCAGCAGAAACTCATCTTGGACAGCAAGAGCAACGCCTAGGCACTGCAATGACTGTCTAGGACAGAATGTACAGCGCTTAGGTGCTGGAAATCAGCGCCTAGGCGCTTCCCTCACTGGACTGCAGCATGCTGCAGCGCCTAGGCATTGCAAATTGGCGCCTAGGTGCTGCCAACCGGGTAAGTAAGGGAAAATTAGTATTTTATGCCCTCTTTAGGGCATCTCCCATCAAGTTTAAGTATTCCAAAAGCCTCTATTTCAGATTTTTAGAGAGGGAGAGAGGGAGAGAAGAAAAAATAAGCCAAGAAAGAAGAAGGAAGAAGAAGAAGATGATGAGAGAATTCTTCCAAGAGTTGAGAAGAATACATCTACAAGGGGAAGAAACTCATCATACTTCCAAGTTTTATTTCATTTTCCTATTTCTCTCATTAATTATGTTTATGAATATTGTTAGGTTGTTTTTCATTTTTATCATTATGAACTAATTTATTTTTCTAGGGTTGTGATGTAATCTAATTATGATGTTTTGAATATTTGTATCAATTTAATTCTCAATTTATGTTCAAGTTGAGTTTTCTACATTGTTCTTAATGCTTTCAATTACTTGGCCACTAATTGAATGATTTGCTAATCATATTGACCCGGGAGGTGATATATGTGTCTAGTTCTATGTGTAGAAAACCATAAATTACATGTGAGATAGGAATATACTTGCATGATTTGTGTAGTCTTGTTAGAGATCCATAGAACCTTATGAATTGTTGATTGTTGTAATTCACATAGGAATATAGTAGGTTAGCAATTGATAATATTTTCATTAGACCTTGGGAGAGGCTAGTGGATAATTTAGGAATTCTCGACTATCACTTGAGAATTAAATTGAGATTGATGAGATGAATTATTCAATTCGGATTAATTATGGTGAAATCATAACCCTAAACTTTTGAGTTTTTGAATTTCATCATTAGTTGATTTTGATCATTAGTTAGTGTAGGTAGACTTAGTTTGTAATCATAATCACCCATTTTCATTTATTCAAATAAAATTAGAGTTAACATAATTTTGGTACTTAATAATTCAACAATTCTCATGGGAACGATAATTTATTCATCACTTTATTACTTGTATACGATAACGTGCACTTGCGTTCACGAATTTTCGCAACAGTAACATTACATAGACTAACATGACGAAACTGAGTAACTAATTCATGTTTAGGGCATTTGGGAATAAGCAAAATATGGGTGTAATTCATCATAAGAAAAAAATCCAAATTATTCAACAAATTGAGAACACATAATGTTACATCAGACCTTACTATATGCCAAAACTTCTAATAAAAAATAGACAACATACTATCAAGTCCCATGGACTTCAAAGAATATCTATGATAAAACTTTATCAGCCTCTTCAACAATATAAGGTTTCAACAAATCATGGTTCATTCCCACGCTAACCTTTAAGTTCATAACAGATAATACTTACTCTACATCATGGTCTAAGGTCTCTCTAAATGAAAAATATTGAGAAAATAATGATAGAGAATAAGTTGAATCCCCTCTTTATTATCACACCATCTACCCAATTCATCATTTAATCTATTGATCATATTTCTCGATGATGATTTGTAGCTCATGCATGGAAGAATATCGTGTTACTATCATCCTCAACCAACCATTGGGACTTAGCTCATTTTTTCTAGTAGGTTTCCTCACTAGATAATAGCTCTTCTAATTCTTATTTAAGAGTCTTATTCCTCAACTTATTTATAGCAATTATGCTTGGAGCATGTCTCAAGGCTAAAATCTATTCCTCAAGGGATTCAATTCATTTACCCAAGTGACCAAATCTCACATGAAGCCAGTAATACAAGATGACACTCTATGACATTCTACCACACTAAATTGTTAACCTACAATCCTGAATTCTATTTCTAATTTATGGCATGATATTGGCGTAATTTGAGGCTTGAAGCTACACAGGTTTGAAGCAAAAGGGATGCCTCATTTTATTTTGCACATACTATCTTGGTTGATCAAAGTAGATCAAGAGAGGTATGTGATCATAATATACAGTGGAGAGGTGAAAAACTACACCGTTTGGAAGTTTTTCTTCTAAGCAGTAGTTGTACAAGCTCTATCAAGTCTTTCTCTCATTGTATGTGGTTGCTTCCCTATCGTTCGACCACTTAAACATGTATCCACGATAGCCAAATTGTGAAATTTATCTCCAAAGCCCAACAACAATCCTGAATCTGCCATAATAGTTTGAACAATTGGCCTTGCTACTCACGCTGATATAATACTCATTAAAGTCCCCGCACAAAGCCATGGTATATTCGACCATCTACTCAATCTTTGTAATAATATCTATGAGTTTTTCTTTCTACTAGCTTCTGTCTTGCCATAAAACCTAGTGAAACTTCAAATCTCTCTATTATCCTTCAACAAAACATAGATGTCAATATGATTTTGTGAGAATCTTTATAAAAGTATATCCATATCTTTGCTCTAAAGTAGAATCAGCATGCCGCTCCTCCTTACTATGTCTAACCCAATCTCATAATGAATTTATTTTGTAAAAAAAAAATCTACAATTTTGGAACTTGGTTCCAAGAGAAACACCATGGAGGATTAAAGTCTTGAATTAACTCAATGAGATAGTGAGCTATCTAAAGCCCTTCTAGGGCTGGCAGTTCCATGCTATAAAACCCATGTTTGTTGATGAAACCGTGTACTGGTCTCTTTGGTTGAAGTAAGTTCCTTGTCCACCACTATTTTTGAATAACCAAACTATATAATAGTCTCTACTATTGAAATGAGTTTATTATCCATACTATCTTTGAAGTAACCAATCTTTTGTTACGTGATCCCGAGTTAGGAAGTTTTGCCAAAACTAAAGTTGGTTTAAATTTCTTTATAGCCAAAACCTCATGTGTGTGAGTTTATTTTCCTCTGCCATGTCCCTCTAACCTAAACTAAGTAAAAAGACCACTATAATGAGATAGGTTTCATAGATAATGCTAGCTTAAGACAAAATCTTAAAAGGTTTAACTCTTGATTATGTAATGGTAAAATATGTTCTATTAGTGCAGGTCAAAATTAATGTGGGTACTTTGAGAGGGTATTACATTAGAGGAGAAGGCCTCTTAGGCTAAAGTCTTCTAGCTTAAGCAGACATCAAAAGGTCTCAATGACTTACCATTCACTCTATAATAAAATTTTAGCCCACTTCACACAAAAAATCCATCTTTGGCCCAGATGGACCCACAATGGATCTGCCCGCTGACAGGATACCCATTTTTAAGTTGAATATTCTAACTATCCATATATTCTAACTAGCCCGGTGTAGCCCAGTCCTAAGGGAACTGAAATACGGTTGCATGCCTGTTCCCCCTTTCAACCCGCCAATAGCTGCTGGAGAATAACTAAATACTGGTTTATTAGTCAAATATAATCCCTCTCTGCTGCTCGAAAAGGTCATCGGAGATCACCTAATATTTCTCGATGCTTGCAATCACGGACCAAAGGCATCTCCAATCCCAGATTTATAAGGTCGTAGAACTTCGCTATTTGTCCAAAATGCCAAACAAGTAGCATAAATTTGGTAATTTCTCATAAGTGAAGTGATTTTGTTCAGTTCGAGATTGGGTATGAGCTGCTCGAAGGGTTAAGTTCAATCATCGCCAGCTAATATGATCTATGCCCAAAAATATGTTAAGCTTGATGTGGTTGGTCCCCAGCTAAAACCCTCCGATGCTTAAGTTATATTGAGTTCAAGAAAGAATAAGAAGCTTAATACGAGAAGCTTAATATGAACAAATATATATGGTATATGAAAAGTCCCATTACCCATTTACAATAGCAATTGAAGAATATTTATATACACTAGTTCATAAGTAGAGCATGTGG
This sequence comes from Paulownia fortunei, assembly GCA_019321725.1. Lineage (NCBI taxonomy): Eukaryota > Viridiplantae > Streptophyta > Magnoliopsida > Lamiales > Paulowniaceae > Paulownia > Paulownia fortunei. The sequence goes on from CM033112.1 coordinate 6,422,695, forward strand.
TAAGGTAGACAGATGGCATCATTATGATGGATCTTCTCTTAATACGTGTAATACAACTAGTGGTAGCAGATCGGGTCGACTTAATCCTAGAGTTCGGGTTGGGTTAGGGACTATATAAAAAAGCACAGATCCTGGCTTGTTTTGTGATATGCCTAATTTTTAAGGGCAAAATAGGCATATCAAGCCCTACATACATCATTACTTCCCCAACTGGCAAGAACATTAAATGATCTCGTTAGTTGAAACAATCAAACTTCCCACTATCAATGTCATCCATGTGTTTCTCAACTGATTTTGACCACCAGATCTTTTCTGCTCGTTTTTACTTTGCCTATAAATAGGACTGTAATGAAAACCTTTTTATTTACAATTTTTTACCTTTTGAGGATATAATGAGATCAGAGTGAACTTAGCTGCGAACTCCCCGCTCTCAACTTTTCTTACAGTAATAAATCTTCTTATTCTTCATCTCTAGGTTTGCTCTATTTGTCTTATACTTCAATTCTTATAACTTTTTCAATCATGGCCTCAAATACATTTGTGTACCCAAAAAAATACCAATAGATCTAGTGATCTCTCTTTAGATAGTAGTTCTACTTCGGATATAAGTTCGGGATCCCTAGGAAATGCAACTAACAACTCCCCTAAGAAGAAATGTGATCCTAGGCCTAGGACTTTTGCCCCAAGAACAAAATAAAGAGAGCTTCCCAACCTAAGGACTCCTCCAGTACTGAGTCAAATATTCACAAATTTACCCCCCAGACCATGAGGCGATAGAAAATATTTGAGAGGGATTTGAGCTTCCATTCAAGATAAAAATCCCCAATCTTATTCTACCAAAGCTTTATTAGATCTTGATACTTACCTTCTCAGAACATAGATATCGAGAAGTGCAATATCATCAACTCGCAACCCAGGATAGATTCCTTCGAGCTATATAGAGCTTGTCAAATACCATCAGATCATTATGCCTTAGGAAAATTATCCCTTGTCAGAGTAGAGGAATACTTTGCTAATGCCATAACAGGTAATCTTGATTTTGAAAAAAATAATCATTTTTAGTATTCATTATTTCTTAAACAAAATCTTTCAACCTGTTGAAGTTATCAACTCTTAGTTGCTAGCTAACTTTGTAGGGAGCTCATTAGAAACTAGGCCAGTGAGAAAATTCATCTGCTAAAGAAAAGGGTGAAAACACAGGATTGTGAAGATCGTTATGTTGACAAGAAGGTTCATTCTGAATATGTGGCTTATTTAAGAGATCATGAAGCTCTGGTTGCGGATGCTTCTTGCCAAAATGCCACTTACAAGAACACTGTAGCAGCATTGGAGAAATCTTTGGTAGAGGGTGTGGAGCTCCACAAGAAGTGTAAATCCAAACTGGAGGATTCTGATAAAGCTCTTATTCAAGCCCTCATAGATGAAGCCTTTAACGTTGGACGAATAGTTGGCAAAAAGGAATATGAGGTTTTTGAGGAGTTCAGAAGAGCAACTGCAAAAAACAAGGATGAAAGAGCTCACGATTTCTTTCAATCTTGTACTTTCCAGGAAGCTATTGATGGGAAAACAACTATTTATGAGTACATAGGCTTCGTTAAATGCTTAACATCAGGTTTCGACGTAACTAAGCTCAATCCATTCAAAGATAAGAACCTTGAGATCCTTTGAGTGAAGCTGAAGCTGAAGTCGAAACTAAAGCCCTTTGTTCTGAGGCCAGAATTGAACTCATTATGGAGAGTGAAGTCGCATACTTATTAAATAAAGGAAAAGAAGAGGTTGCTCCTGATATTGAACCAAGTTTAGCTCTTATGAATAAATAGAGTGTGAGAGTTATTTGTTTAAGCTTTTGATGTGGGGAAATGGATTTTCCCTTCAGCTTTATGAACAATTATTTTTGTATTTTTTGCATTTTTACTTTTATTATCCCCAGACTTATGAATGCAATCTTTTCCTTTTGGTCAATTGCCTAGAACTTCACTTTGTGATAAATAATTTAAGTTCCAGTTCAGAACTTTAAAGAACTAGTTTTTATAATTGTAGTACGATCTTCCTTGTGTTCTTTTTGGAGATGAGCACTCTACTTTTTCTCCATCCTCATTATAGTGCGATCTTTTTTAGACCCCTTAAGGATTCTTTAGGTTTAAGTATTCTTATGAAGATCTTGTTCGGAGTAGTTTAAGTTAGATATTGTTCGGAGTAGTTTAAGTTAGATCTTGTTCGAATCTTTATTTTCAATTTTTGAGAGTTGATCTTTTATGTCTCGCTTTTACAAAACTTTCATTTGGAATAAAACTTAAATGAGTTGTTCAACTTCTTGAATCGAAGATGGTTTTTTTTTAGATCATGTCGATATGATGTGTTCAAATCATCAAGGGATTTCCAACTTCTTTCAAGTCGTTACTTACCTCATAAATGTGAGAGCCTGTTCACCAAAAGAACTTCAAATGAGATTTTTCATTTAAATTCACTAAAATATATACATGGTATTCTTGCAAAAATGAAAAGTTAATGAGGGAAGCTTTAAGCATAAAATTTCCTCAAATTATAGATGTTCCATATGGCCCTTCCTAGTTTGAGTCGAGCTTGCCGACATGTTTAAAAACTTCAACCATTTAGAACTAGATCGCCAACATGCAAACTTCGAATCTTTATCTTTTTGTTATATTCCATGATCATTTTGTTCCTTACTTCCAAGATTTGCATTTGATCTCTTTCTCTCTTTTCTTCAAAGAATTCTTTATCAAATCTCCTTTATTCTTCACTTTGACCAGAAACATATCGATCAATCCTGCTTGTATGTTCCTCGATCTCTACTAGAATGACAACCTTAGATTCGTACGCCAAACAAAAAGAAGTTTCATATGTTGAAGTTCTAGGAGTCGTTGTATAGACCCATAACACCCCCGTGAGCTCATCAACCCATTACGTCTTACTCTAATCAAGCCTAGTTTTGAAGTGTGGAAGTATGATCCTATTTGTGGCTTCAGCTTGTCAATTGGTTTGAGGGTGTCCTACCAACGTAAAATTTTGTTGAATCTTTATCTCTTTACACTAAGCCAACCCTTTTTTTTCTTGAAATTGAGTTATATTATAAAAAATTAGGATTCTTAGAACCCCAAACATGCACACAATTTTTTTCAACAAAATATTCGTAACTTCATTCTTAGGATCTTGGCAATAACTTTGCTTCAACCCATTTAGTGAAGTATTCTACAACAACTACGATAAATTTCTACTCTCCTCGAGCAGGTGGAAAATGTCAAAGTATATCAATCCCTCATTGATCAAATGGGCAGGTGATCTCAATTGGTTCTACTAGAACAACATTTTGATGTTGTAACTTTACATGCATCTCACATTTTGCACATCTCCTGGCGAACTCAGTTGCATCATTCACCAGGATTAGCTAAAAGTAACCCTATCGAATGATCTTTTGCATGTGAGGCCGACCTCCAAAATGATTTCTACTATTACCTTCATGATTTCTCTCATAACATAAAGAGCACGGTTAGGTTCTAAGCATTTCAATAGCAATCCCCCTATTGACCTTTTGTATAATTTTTCTCCAACCACTTGGAACTTTGCTACTTGCTTAATCAGTTTCTTGACTCTATCGGGTCATTCTTTACTGATAGTGGATTATTTTCTCCTTGGGCGTGGCCTCAAGGAGTTGGATATTTTATATACAAACCTCATTAAAATTGATAGTGGCAATTTTAATTTCCACTGTGCATCTGTGTTCATATTCTAATTGATGTTATAACATTAAACTATAACATCACAAATCTAGTAAAACTGATTAACTTAGTTAATTTAAACGGCAACATATTCTAATAATTTGGTTCTTATTTGAGAGAAATGGACTTTGTATGTCCTGTGTATTATGTTAGCAAGGAGTGGAGACAAGGTATCTCAAGATCGAGATGTTGGCATAAGATCTTGTTGTGATAGCCAAAAATTAGGACCTTATTTCCAATCATACATGGTTGTAGTGCTCACAAATAAGCCTTTGAGGTAAGTTCTGACACAACCTAAACTATCTGGATAGTTGGTGAAGTAGTTATTAGAATCGGAGGAGTTCAACATCCAATATAGAATTCAAGCATATGTGGAAATGCAGACTTCCTGGTCGAGGTCAATTCCCCAATAGATGAGCCAATTAATGAAACATGGATATCGATGGTTCAACATGTTGATGGTTCATCGAATGCACAAAGAGATGGAGCAATAGTACTATTACAAGGAACAAATGGTGTGTAATTAGAACTAGCATTGAAGTTAGAATTTGAAATTACGAACAATAAAGAAAATACGAGGCATTGATTATAGGGTTGAAATTCGCAGTAAAGATAAAAGTTAAATAATTGATGGCATAAACAAACTCTCAATTGGTGGCGATGCAAATTGAAAGTTCCTATAAGGCTAAAGAGAAAATGATGGTGGAAAACTTTCATAGGGTGAAATAGCTTATAGCCTTAATTTTGAAAATTTCCAATTATGTCAAATTCGATGAGCTAAGAATGAGCAGGCTAATTCGCTCACTTGGTCTCAGGTGTGAACAGTTGAAGAGTTGTTTTGGTGGCTGATAGGATCCATATTAGGTCTAGAAAAGACCCCAATGATCTTATCATGAGATTTGAGGATTAGGTGGGATGAATTGCTACTTCTAGCAATTAGGAAATTGAGATTCAAGAATTTTTTTATTCAAAGGATATTGCCTTATACATTACAATAATAGGACTTTGAAAACAAAACCAAAGACTCTCTCTTTATTTTGATGTTGTTCTTGTATTGTTCTATTGGTGGACTTGTTTACAAGATCCCCTCGACTTGAATCTGCTTCATTGAAATTCCTTCAACACTGAACCTCTTCAGACAATAGAGTGTCTTCTCCCAAATACTCACCTCCTTCTCCGAAATGATGTTCAAAAATGATATTCCAACACCTTTAGAACACGGGCGAAGAACTCTAGAATACTATAATCACTGGAGCTTAGAATCTGCTACAATACGTCTGTGTTTTCTATGAAACCGCATCTTTTGACTTATGAAGATTTGTGTCTTTTATAAACACAAACTTCATACGTTGATTCCTGATCAATTATATAGAAAGTTACCTAGTCTAACACAAAAACTTTCCAAACCAAATCTTTCTATGTTTAACAAAGATATATGATCCAATTACAACTCATATTCCTACTCTAAATCATAAGATTTCATCTAAACTAGGTAGGAAATCCGTTGGTTTGGATATGGAACCTTTCTTGAATCTTAATTCATCCAAATAAGGCAAGTGTAAGATCGAAACTTTCCTCAAATTAATCATAAATTTATTTGGAGATATATTGAGAATTTATTCCCATAAATTCTTCAAGCTTATGTTTTAATAAATTTATCCAATATGGTAAGTATGTAGAGTTTTAATCCTATAAGGAAACCAATATTTAAGAATTAGTCTTGCATTAAAACTCATATAAAAACATGGAAAACTCCACTTACCATTTTTTGAAGATCTAATATAATCAAATTTTGTTTTGCACAAAAAATGCCAACAAAAATTAAGTCATGGACTTAACAATCTCTCCATTTGGCATTTTTTTATTAAAACATACTTACTTGTCTTAGTCTGCCAAAGCATGTTGAATACAATAATGTTCCAACATGAAACATAACCTCAGTAATATCAACCAAAACTTGCATATCATGTTAGAACATTGGGGCGGACATCAACTAAAACATGCTTTGCAAAAATATGATCACGCCCCCTCAAATGAATCAGCTTACTCCTCATCACTACCAGCATTTTGTAGCAGCATTCATTACTGAAATTTGACTATAGCTCAAATATTGGAACTTATCTCTATATTTTTGGCCAAAAATGCCAAATAATTACCTCCAATGGCCTCAAAATTGACTACAACTACTAGAGTAGAACTCCTTTTGGTTGCTGTATGCTGTAAATAGTTGTATTTTCTTATATCAAAAGGAACATGAGAGGGTCCAAATAGATCAGTTTCCTACAAACAATGTTAGAATTGATATTTGAACACTAAGTAAAATATATTGTTAGCTTACCCCCCATAGATATTATCAAACAAAAATAAGAATAGTGCAAGTAAAATAGAAGCAAATAAATCCAACTAAGCTCAAGCATCGATCGTAGTCAATCAATCATCATATAAAGCATAAACTCCCCCTAAGTTTGTGCTCTTAAGTATGCACAAATTAGTAAAATGAAAATCAAACAAAACAACAGAGACCACTATATTCTCTTTTTACCATAAAGTGTCAAGGTGTCGTTAAAAAAAAAACTGCTATCTCTGGCTAACATAAAGAATATAGCATTCCATATAGCTGGAAAGGACAACTTAAGATAATGTTCCATCTTGAGATGTTCTAACATTAGATGGGACATGAGGTGGAGAAGTACCCTTTAACCAAGGTAATATAGGCAATAAAAATTTCTCCCCGAAGCAGTTTTCATGTTATCTCATTTATTAATAAATTATTTAAAAATGAGACCAAGGTAAGAAACTATGGTCCAACACAATTACACAACCAGGATGCATACTTATCCAAGTTGATACACACAACTCATGATATGCCTTAAATCATGCCTAAAATGTAAAAACTAATAATGCACACACAAATTGAAACGTACAAAATTTAAACATGCCAATTTCAGACTCCTTAAATTTTAATTCCAAAACATCAGTAAGGAAATTCAAACTAAATTTCGTATTGCTATTGAACTTAATAATAATTGCAGATTTTTATTCCACTATTTTTATGCTAGAAAATAGAAATTTTTCAATAAGCTTAGAATTTATATCTCATTCAACACAAGATCAATATTCTATCAGTGTTTGAACATGCGGTGAGAACATGGATTTAACTAGTCAGTAGCTTTCACTCTAACTCAAGAGTAGCTTTTTTCTATATCTAACATTATTATATTCAAATAAAGAAAGATCGTTACCTCCACTGGCGTCAGAAGATGCGAACGATGGCATTTGAGTAAATTCTAAATTCTACCGGATGTTTCTTCTCCACTTGTCCTCTTAAAGATCCATAACTGCCTTCGGATTGAAATTTATAAAATTGCGAATAATACTTACACTTTGCTCGCATCTCTACATTTGAAAATGTTACTTTATCAAAATGTTTGATAAAAATAGAGGATTTGAGAGATGGAGTAGATCGAGTATGAGCATCACTTATTATTTCTTGAGTAGTAAACAAGTGAGTTTTCTCTTCATCACTCAACTCAACTTCATAATCGATGTTGAGTCTTGGTTGCTCGTCGATAGTGGGCTTATTTCTCTTACCTCTATTGCTTGAACTGACCATCTTTTGATAAATAATGAAAATTTAGTATATAGAATTGAATAATGAATAATAGAAGATGAAGGAAATGAAATATAAAAAATAATTTAACGAAGCAATTAAAATAGTATAGAATATAGAATTGAGAATTGAGAATGAATAATTGACAATAGAAAATTAGAGAATTGAGAGTTAAGAACTAGAGAATTGAGAGTTGAGAGTTGAAGTGTGGAAAAAAAATGAAGAGTGGAGGATTATTTATAGAGAAAAATGAAAAAAAAATGAAAGAAATAGTTTTTAATCGTTGGCAACGGTCATTTAGCCAGTGCCAACAATGGCTAAAAGCTGCAGGATTGCTTTAGTATATTTATTTCTATTGAACATCTTAGTTTTAGTTTTGCAAATAAATTCTTTTTTAATGAATTAATTCAAACAACTTATAATCCGATGGCTAAAGGTGTTCCACGAATCACACTAACTCGCTATTGGAAAAAATTATATAATAAAACTATAAAAGAGTTAAAAGAAATATTAAATAATATAAATAATAAAATTTCTTTATGTAGTGATATTTGGAGTGACCATTGGCAAACATATTCATATATGGGTATTACATGTCATTGGATTGATGATTTTTGAACAGTTCAAAAAAGATTACTTGCATATAGAGTTTTTGATAGTCCACACACAATTTCAAATATTTCCCAAATTATATTTTTAATATTAGAAGAATATAATTTAATTAATAATTTTTTTTCAATATCATTTGACAATGCTACAGCTAATAATGTTAATATTGATGATCTTAAAACTGCATGTCAACCAGCAATTCGTGATAAATTTTTTCATATTAGATATATATATCATATTCAAAATTTATGTATATAAGATGGTTTAAAAGCATTAGAAAATCAACGTAAACCTATTAGGCAAGCATTTTCTTATTTATGAATATATCCACACATTAATAAACAATGGTTTAGATTTTGCAAGGCCAATGGTATAAGGCCTAAAAAATTTCCACGGAATGTTCCAACCCATTGAAATTCAATATATAGATTATTAGAAGAATCTTTTAATTATAAAGATTTATTATGTCTGTTTTGTTTTTTACAAATTGCTACTACTCATTTGCATTTATATTCACATCATTGGACAATATGTGAAAAAAATATAATATTTTAAAATATTTAATAATATTATTTTACAATTATCTAGTGTTTATTCTCCAACTTTTCAATTAGTATTATTAAATTATTATAATATTGCATCGATTTTATATGATGACATTAACTTCGAAGACCAAAATTTAGTAAATTGTGTTTTATCAATGCAGTGTAAATGGAAAAAATATTTTTTAAAAATTATAGAAATTAATTTAGTAGCCATTGTTTTTTACCCTAGGCTTAAATTAGATGGTTTACAAGATATGTTAATAATTTATTATAAAGCTTTAAGATGCTATGAAAATTATATTAGAGGAAATATAATATTTAAAATTAGAAAACTTTTAAATGAATTTTATAATAAACATAGTTCAAAATATGGCTCACAAATAGCTCAATTTGATATATAATATACTAGTAGCAATAATAGTTCTAAGCTTACAGTTGTACAACTTTTATTTAGGGAACGGAATAAACGTCCTAGAGGATCCTCATGTTCCAGCCAGAAACTTGAAAATTATTTTAATATTTCATTTGAGTTTAATAAGACAGATTATGATGGAGAGTTTGATATTTTGGATGGTGGTCGCAAAAGAAGCAAATTTACCCAATTTTATACATGATGGTGAAAGAGATACTTGCTTCACCCGTCTCAACTGTTGCAGTAGAAAAAGTCTTCAGTGCAGAAGGTAATATATTGAGTGAGAAATGTTCAACCTTGTCTCCCGAGTATTTAAAAGTCCAAGCATATCTTGATGATTGGATCAAGTTCTTTATACGAAGACAAGGTCAGCTGGATTCAAAAGAAGATCAAGATGATGACACAGATGGAACGACGATGGGAACGGATAGCAGTGATTGAGCCACACTACTCCCTAAGGTAAGAAGGGTAAAAAGGTAAGAGAACTATGTGGGCTTTGATTCCTCTATACCCTAAGAGGATATGTAGACAACTTAAATTTAAGTTCAAGTTATTTTTTTTAATTTTTAAAATAATTTTTAGTTATATAATTTAAATTTTAGTTAATTTTTTTCAAATTTAAGTTAAATTTTTTTCATTAAGTTCAAAAATTTTCAAAATAAAAAAAATAAAAAATCCAAGGGTCGGAACTGAAACCGGCCCGACGGTTAACCAGAACTGAAATCGAAACCAACCCAGTGGTTCTGAACCCAAAATGCAACTAGCTTTGCCAGTTACAATTGAGGGTCGGGAAATTTCGAACCTTGGAACCGATGGTTCCGTACCGTAATCGGCGATTTCTAAACCATGGTCGGGTCTACTTGTTGACTCTCTTCCCCATTCTACTATCTATTATCTCATACTAAATAAACTACTTCCACATTTTACCGTCTCCTATTGTATATCATTCAATTTCTCCTACAACCTTTCATCATTCCTTTTGTCACCAACAACCTATTTTTACATAAATATCAATACAACATATTACATTAAAGACTATATATTGTGATTTCTAACATAAGCTAAAATTTGGCACATGTTTCTAAATAATGATGCATATCCTCTCTAAATGAAGTAGTTTAAATAGTTCCACCTGAAATGCTTCTCAAATGAACAACAAATCATAAAAATAATGTGCAACTTAGTTTGTAAAAGTTTGTCTATATTCTATCACAACAAACTTACTAATAATATTCATCATAATAGATGCCACTTTGTCAAAGAAAGTGTTGGGCTAGCAAACAACATGAAGATGTGGCCATTTCTAGCAACAATTGCAACACTTCTAGCAACAGTGACCACAACATCTCAGAAATGTTAGGGAGAATATAAAAGGGCTTGACATTGTCCTCTCTAACAACTCTTATTGGCAACATCTCAGAAATACTAGGGAGAACATGAAGATGTGGCCATTTATAACAATGACTACAACATCTTAGAAATGCTAGGGAGAATATAAAAGAGCCTAACATCATCCTCTCTAACAACTTCGAGACGTTAAAATGAGCTCTTCTTCCAAGAAATTCACTCCACATACCAAAAACATCCTCATAAATGTTAGGGAGAATATGAAAGGGCCTGACATTGTCCTCTCTAACAACTTTTCTTGGCAACATCTTAGAAACACTAGGGAGAACATGAAGATGTGGCCACTTCTAACAATGACCACAACTAGACTTGACCACGGTTCAGGAACCACCAGTTACGGTTCGAAACTGTCGATTCTACGATTCAAGAAAATCATGACCTTTAACCTTAACCGTCAAGGCCGATTATGGGCTGGTTGGTCCGGGTTCCAGAACCGGCTCGACTGGTTACGATTCTGATTAACTGCCGGTTATGGTTTCGGTTCTGACCCTTGAATTTTTTTATTTTTTTTACCTTATATTTTGAAAATTTGTAACTTTTTAACTAACTATTAATTCTACAAAATTGTAACTTTTGTAAAACAAAAACAAAGGTTTGAAATCTTAAACATATATTTGAATAAAAAATTTTGAAATTAAATTTAAAAAAAAAATATCATTAATTTTTGAACTTAATGAATGTTTAACTTAAATTTGAAAAAAAAATTATTATCTAAAATTTAAAGTATCAAATATTCTAATTATAATAAATATATAAAAAAAATGCTCAATTTGGAATCTTAAAGTTTAAACTTAAATTTCAATAAAAAAATTTGCACTTAAATTTTTAAAAATATTAGCAAAAATTTAAATTATATAATTAAAAATCATTTTAAAAATAAAAATGGGCTTTAACTTAAATTTAAGTTGCCTACGTATCCTTTCAGGGTATAGAGGAATCAAAACCCACGTAGTTCTCTTACCTTTTAACCCTTCTTACCTTAGGGAGTGGCGTGACTAAATCACTCCCACCCGTTCCCGTCTTTGTTCCATTTGTGTCCTTCTCTTGATCTTCCTCCAAATCCGGCTGACCTTGTCTTCGTACTGAGGCCTTGATCCAATCATCAAAACATGCTTGGGCTTCTAAATTCTCGGGAGACAACGTTGAGCATTTCTCACTCAATATATTGCATCTCGCACTGAATACTTGCTCCACTGCAACGGTTGAAGCAAGTGAAGCAAGTATCTCCTTCGCCATCACGGACAAAATTGGATACGTTTACTCCTTTTGCGACCACCATCGCAAAATATCGAATTCTCCATCGTCATCTGTCTCATTAAACTCAAATGAAACATTAAAATAACTCTCAAGTTCTTTCCTAGAACTTGAGGATCCTCGAAGACGTTTAGTTCGTTCCCTGAGTAAAAGTTATGATGTTGTAAGCCTAAAACTACTACTACTACTAATTCTATGTATATCAACTTGAGTTGATTGTGAATCATATTTGGAACTGTATTCATTATAAAATTTATTTAAAAGTGTTCTAATTTTAAATATAATATTATTAATATCTATAGTATAATTATTTTCATTACGTGTTAAAGCATTATAATAAATTAATAACAAGTCTTGTAAACCATCTAATTTAAGTCTAGGATAAAAAATAACAGCAATTAAATTAATATCTGGAATTTCAAAAAAATATTTTTTTCATTTCAACTGCATTGATAAAGCACAATTTACTAAATTGTTATCTTGGGAGTTAATATTTTCATGTAAAATTGATGCAATATTACAATAATTTAATAATATTAATTGAGAAGTTGGGAATAAATACTAGATAATTGTAAAGGTAGCATCATTAAATATTTTTAAAATATTACAAATTTTTTCACATATTGTCCAATGATGTGGATATAAATGAAAAGGACTAGAAATAATTTGTATAAAAAATTGACATAATAAATCTTTATAGTCGATAGATTTTTCTAATAATCTATATGTTGAATTCCAACGGGTTGGAACATCCCGTAGAAATGTTTTAGGCCTTACACCGTTAGCCTTACAAAATCTAAACCATTGTTTATTAATATGTGGATGTGTCTATAAATAAGAAAATGGTTGTCTAATTGGTTTGAGTTGATTATCTAAAACTTTTAAGCCATCTTGTACACATAAATTTAAAATATGACATATACATCTAATATGAAAAAATTTACTACCAATTGATGGTTCACATACAACTTTAAGATCACCAATACTAGCATTATTAGCTGCAACATTGTCAAATGATATTAAAAAAATTTTATTAACTAAACTATATTCTTCTAATATTAAAAATATAATTTGTGAAATATTTGTCGCTGTGTGTGGACTATCAAAAACTCTAAATGCAAGTAATCTTTTTTGAAGTGTCCAAGAATCATCAATCCAATAATATGTAATACCCATATATGAATGTATTTGTCAATGATCATTCCAAATATCACTACATAAAGAATTTTTATTATTTACATTATTTAATAATTCTTTTAACTCTTTTTTAGATTTATTATATAATTTTTTTACATGGATTGTTAGTGTGGTTCGTAGAACACCTTTAGCCGTGGGATTATATGTTATTTCAATTAATTCATTAAAAAAGAATTTATTTGCAAAACTAAAACTAAGATGTACAACAGAAATAAATCTAGCTAAATTTTCTCTACATCTAACATCATTATATTTAAATAAAGAAAGATCGTTACCTCCACTAGCGTCGGAAAATGCGAATGATGGCATTTGAGTTTGGGTACGAGCTAAATTCTACTGGATGCTTCTTCTCCACATGTCTTTTCAAGGATCCATAACCATTTCCGGATTGAAATTTATAAGATTGAGAATAATATTTACACTTTGCTCGCATCTCTCTATTTGAAAGTGTCATTTTATCAAAATGTTTTGTAAAAATAGAAGATTTGAGAGATGGAATAGATCGAGTATGAGCATCACTCATTGTTTCTTGAGTAGTATACAAGTGAGTTTGCTCTTCATCACTTAACTCAACTTCACAATCGATATTGAACCTTGGTTGCTCGTCGGTTACGGGCATCTTTTTCTTACCTCTATTGCTTGAACCGGTCATTTTTTGATAAATGATAAAAATTTAGTATTTAAAATTGAATAATAAATAATTGAAGATGAAATAAATGAAATATGAAAAAAGATTTAATGAAACAATTAAAATAATATAGAATTGAGAATAAATAATTAATAGTGAAGAATAGAGAATTGAGAGTTGGAATTAGATAATTGAGATTTGAGAGTTGAAGTTTGAAAAAATGAAGAATTGATGGTTGTTTATAGAGGAAAAATAAAAATAAAATATTAAAAACGGTCAAATTTTTTACCGTTGCCAAAATGGCAACGGATACTTTGAATTTACTTTTTCTTTTTTTTTTCTTGAACCGCTGGCTCAGCCCGGCGGTTCAATCCGGGTAGGCTAGTTCACGGGTCCACGGGTCAGTCATGGGCCGGGTCCGATTTGGACTCAACTCATGGTCAGGTCTAACCATAACATCTCAGAAATGCTAGGGAGAATATAAAAGAGCCTAACATCCTCCTCTCTAACAACTCCGAGACTTTGTTAAAATGAGCTATTCTTCCAAGAAATTCACTCCAGATACCAAAACATCCGTCCAGTAGAACCCCAATGATGCCAAATTCACAAATTCACTCCAAATTTGGTTGTGCTACAAAAAACTTGAGAAACGTGGTTACCATAACTTTACCACACCAGTCCCCATATGAAAATGGTTTAGTAGTTCTTTTCCAAAAATAAAAAATACAAAATCTTGTGGGGTGGGTGGCTTGAGAGCTTGTAGGGTGGGTGGGTTGACTGTGGAAGGTGCTATTTTATTTTTTTGTTGGTGAGAATTCTTTTTTTCTTGAATTTGAGAGGAGGTAGAATTTGAAAAGATGGGAGAAAAGGGTAAAAAATAAAAAGAATGAGTATGGCGATTTTAATGAGTTCCCTATAAGTTTTACACCATACATTTTTTTTTATGACTGATCTATAATCTACTCTTGAAGATATTTTTATTTCCAAACCTTTAGAATTTCTTCTCTCAATCTTAAAACCATTTCTACAAACTTTTCATCTAAAAAAAAGCCAAAACTTAACATTTTCAGTAGTACCAATTTTTTTAATCTACAGTAATAACCATAGGCTGCTTGGAGATTAAAACAATAAATAAATTAGCATTTTGGATACATAGTATAATTTCTTGAATTTTGTGGATTGATTATGAAAATGTTACACAATTATATTTCATATATTATACTTCATAAACTATTAATTTATTCTTTTTAGGCCCAAATGTCTATTCTGTTGGCAAAGTTCTGAGATGGAGGGAAAGGTCCCTTCAGCCAAATATGATAGAATTGGTCGATTGTTTGTTGAATGCTGGTGATAATTGGGATTATAATTAATTTTTAGGGTAAATCCCCTCTATTTTGGTTGAGTATCACTTTTTCTCCTTATACTCTCAATTATCTCGCTTTACCCCTTTGTACTCTCATTCTATCTCACTTTACCCCATTGTATTCTCATTGTCTCACTTTACTCCCTTGTACTTTAAAAAAATGATCAAATTACCCTTACTAATTATTTATAGTAAAATTACTTTAAAATTTTCTAAAATTAATAGATTTATATTTATATTTTAATATTTTTTTTAATTTGAGTAATTAATACTTGAGATTAAATTTATTTAAGATTTTTTATTGTACTTAAATTTTAATAGTTAATTTTTAATTTAACATAGTTCTTATTAAAGTAGTATATAGTAGAATATTTTTTATTAACTAATACATTTTACTTATGAATTTTCTACTTAATATAAATTCACGAAATATATAAAATATTTTTAAATAATATCTTACTAAATACATAAAAGATTAGTAATAATTTTTTTATTATTAATAGAATTATCATAAGTTCATATAAATTATGTTAAATTCAAAAATAATCATTATAATCAAGTCATAGTAATAAAAATAATTAGTAAAATGATTATGATTTTTTAAATAGAACATAGTATCTATTAAATTACAATAATTTGTCTATTTATATTTTATTTAATAGTATTAAATTATACCTAAAAATAACTTTTTTTTAATTTAACATTATTTTTAAGAAATTTTAATAATTCCACTAACAATGAGAAATTTATTACTAATATTTTATGTATTTACTTTTTAGAAATATGTTATATATATTTATTATATTTATGATAAGTATAAAATTTATAAGTAAAATGTATTAATTAATAAAAAATATCATACAATATAGAAATTTAATAAGAACTATATTTATAAAAAAAATAGCTACTAAATTTTAACAATAATAAAATTTAAAATAAATTTAATATTAAGTGTTATTAATTAAGTTAAAAAAATATTAGAATATAAATACAAGTCTATCAATCTTAATGCTTTTTATTATAATTTTTCTATAAATAATTGGTAAGGGTAATTTGGTTAATTGTTTTGAAGTACAAAAGGGTAAAGTGAGACAATGAGAGTACAAGGGGGTAAAGTGAGGTAAAATGAGAGTACAAGGGGGTAAAGTGAGGTAAAATGAGAGTACAAGGGGGTAAAGTGATATTAAACCAAAATAGAGGAGGGTAAAGTGAGATTTATCCTAATCTTTATCCTCTAGTGTCGAGGTTGCAAAACATTTGCATCCTATACTACATTTAGCATCAATTTATTCTTCTGTGCTTTCATTTATTTATTTGTTTATTTCGATGTCTTGATATTGTTCTATTGTCTATTGCTGAGAAATTTTCATTCATGCATGGAATTAACCTATGTTAAGAAATCTGCCAAATGGTTAAATCTAACACAAAACAACGTTATGTCATTTTCCATACCTTAAGTATAATGTCTTACCCTTCTTCAAATTCTTCAAGGCACGTTTGTAGATTCTGCTGCCGCACTAATGCCACGATCATTAATCTTATTCCTTCAATTTCATGACTCTTGGAACTGAAGAAGTTGAAGCTGCACACACCCTAAAAGAATAAGAATACTGACTGGTTCATCATAAAGATATGCTTATGTAATGGGAGTTTGTTAGTTGATGTTCATCAACTATAGACATTTTTTTCTGATCAAACAATTATTGTTCTTATGTTATAGAAAATATTGAAATACAGTTATGCTTTTTCAAAAATAGTGGTGCATAAAGTTTTAAAATTTTAAGGAACTCCTTGCGAGTTATGTGTTAGAGTAGGATGTCCAACGCCCCAATTGGATTGAGTGTATTATACTCTTTTGCTTTTGTAAAGACAATCTTATTGAGAATCATATTAATAAAAAAAGCATTTTATTTATCTTATATCTTGTATCTTTTATTTCTGCACATTAGATAAAGTCCTTAAATCAAATTTAGCTACGGAGCATGGTCACACATATGATAGCGATCATGGAACACGCCTCTAAGGTTTTGATCTTAAATAAGTTTCGAGTCGAGAGCTTTTTGAGATGGGATATCAAATAGCTCAGTAAGACTCGCACATACGATGCATGCTCGTAAGATGAGGATGTCACATTCCATTGGCATTAGCGTAGAAACGTAAGTGCATGTATGTGGGTGCTTATTAGGGAACAAGTACACCGAACATAGCTCGCAAGAAATTCTTAGTTGAAAGCTTTGCCCGTCGAAACAAGAATTTCTGTGTTGCGATAGTACACGACTAGTCCTCAAACTTGAGGAACGATGGTAGCCTTGTGTGCATCCTGCAGCACTTTGATATATCTTCTGATTGCTTGACAATCACAAAGGGGGTATGTTGAGTGTTGCACTGGTGTGCATGGAGGTTTGTCTGTGGCCAATATAGAATTCGACACTTGTCTTTTTAAACAAGGGAATTTTCTATATTTTCATAGTTCGTGATTCAAAGACCTTGGCCAAGGCAGGATGAATTGTGATTCATCAAGAATCATTGGAACTTGAAATGGGATCACAATTATTGAATCATTTAGGGTTTCGACTTATAATCCATACCTTAGATTCAATCAGGATACTAGCAAATCCTTTTGATTGGTGTTGTTCTTCCGTATTGTGGACTTGATAGAGGGGAGACACTTGGATCCCTGCGAGTTTTGATAGTTCAGGATAAATAATTGATTGTTTCATTCCCTACAACAACTGGAGTGCACGAAAGGTATAATCCAATTTTATATTTATTTATATATTCACTTAAATAAGCGCGATCGTTAAAATCATTTTCGAATCAAAGGAGTTAAATTTATGTTTAATAAAAAATTTAATTTTCCGCTGCGTATACCTTTATGATTATAGCGAATTCAACATTATGCAATATATAAAGTAAGATGAGTTAGAAATAGGTGTGTTAAGATATAATATTAATGCTATGCATCCATACTATATATATATATAATATATATATATATATATATAAAGTAACATGAGTTAGAAATAAGCATGTTAAGGAATTACATTGCATATAATATTCATGCTATGCATCCATACTAGATTATTTAGTTGTAAAAGTGTACTTTCCACATAAATAGATGATTCATGTTTGGTGATTGTACTTTCTACATTAAAATCCATAAATATATCAGTTGCATGTTCAATTTCAATTCCAACATACCATGGAGCATTCACTTCAGTAGGTGAAAATAGGAGATGGGTATTTATATTGTCGAGCAGAACAGATATTGGAATGACTCAGCTGTTGCAGATGCGACTCAGTTTGCACGAAAATTCAGCTATTCAGTTCGTTGCAGCCCTTGTCATATAATAAACATTATGAGAGCTGGAAATGGGCGGCTCCTCCAAGACCTCAACCGGGCATTACAGCACAGCCAGTTTCACCCATCTGATCATCAACACTTAAAATTCCAGACACACATCAGAAGAAGTCACATGAGAAATTAGAAAATTTACTTGAGAAGCTGCATAGTAACAAGAAGTTAATATTAAAGGGGCTTTAGCAAAAATAAGGACATAAACTAGAAACTAAATGAACAAAAATTAAAGGGCTTCTAACAATAACAAATCAACAAAGAGCCAAAAACAAACCAGTCATAGTTTCTCTAAAGCATCCTCCAATATCTGTCTCATGTCTTAATGCTCTTAAGATTGGACAAGAACTGGTCCAAACCGAAGGGATCACTAAATTCAAGGGGCCTATCCCTCACACAACGCCTGAACAGAGTTGAAAACTGAGTATTGAAGAGGCACTTGTCGTAGACATTGTAGTGATCATCATCCCCAGTTGCAAACCCTGAATTTAGCCCTTTCTCCCCATCCACCAATCTAAGGTCAAACAAAAACTCGCCCTTTTCCCGTCCAGTGAAAGCCAATCCAAGAGCCATTCTTTCGCTTATAACCCGATCTCTCTCATCTCTGCTCTTCATCTTCATCATTGTCCCTTCTTTGGCCTCTAACCTTCTCTTCCTCCTCTTCTCTTCCAAGACTTCAGCTTTATGCAGGTTTTTCATGTGTTTATTAGAGTTTCCATAAAGCACAGCACAATCTCTAGCATTCCGCGCCAATTCACGCAACTCCTCGTCTCTCCTTTCCTTCTCTTTCATCTCACGTTCCCTTTGAATCTTGTTGCGCAAAGCCACGCTCTCTCGGGCTGCCTCTTCCGCCACGTACAGAGCCTCCGCAAGTTTAGCCTTCCGCTGATTGATTTCAAACTCCAAGCGATCCGCGGTGCCGGTTCGCCGCTTGTCCATGGGAATCACGTATCCCTTGGGATTTTTCCAGTTCGACACGCACGGAGGAACCTTCCAGTTTTTCAAGTCCTCCGCTGTCACGGGACGTGGCGGCGAGTGCATAACCGCTGCAGCGGGGGAACCGCCTCCGCCGCCGGCCTTGGGAATTCTCCTGTGCCTGAATTTTGGAGGTTCCAAGGGATCCTCCGCCATCTTCACCACCTTAATCAGCCTCGTATGAAGAACTCTGCCTCTGCCAGATTCATACTTGAATTGTTGAGGGGCCGCCGCGGCCGCCATCGCCATTGTTGTTCGGGCTGTCTCTTCGGTTGCTCTCGGAAGAAAATCAATCTTTCAAAGGAGAGACAAAATCTGATCTCTAATTAGTTGATCTCTCTTCGGGAGGCGTATAAATAGAAGGTAGGTGGCCGCCTCCTAATAGGAGTGCACTTCCCTTTGTAACAATTTTTTTTGTATCTTTCAAAAAAATAAAAAAATAAAAGAAAATAGAATAATAATTAACATGTTTATTGAGTTCACACAAATTTAATTTTTTTATTATTAACAGAAAACAAACTTAATATTCAAAAATTCAAAATCATTATCACATAAATTGTTAATTAAAAAACAAAAAAATAAAAATAAATATAAAATTATCAGGAATTCAATTTTTTAATGTGAGAAGCCCATGGGTATTCCACAAATCACAAATTCTTAGTGTTAAAGTTGATATTTTGAATTTTTCGAACGAAAAGTTGATAATGTAGATTTTCTGGAATAAAATTATTGTTCATGGATTATTTGGATATAAAAGTTTATTTTAGATTTTTTAATAATTTCCTCTTTTTCCTTCCATATGTATTTTATAAGATGGTGTTTAGTTTCAAGAATAAGCCTAGATTGAATAAATAATACACCTCAATTTTATATTTATCTTACATGATAATGACCCATTGGATAATAGCAAGACCAATACTAATTTGAAAATAATGAACTAAATGATGGATATGAATCTCATCCAATGGGTGGGATCAAATAATCCTAATATTGTCCTAACTTTATACAAATCAAATTATATATTTTATCCCTGAAATGCAATGTGAAATTACATCTAGATACCCTTCTTCCCAAATAAAGAACCCAGAAATGGAGAGTTTTTTCTTCCATTTTCTCGCATAATCAGTAAATGATAGAGCTCTCATTTTGTATTCACATTCAGCCCTCAATCAAGAAAATAATAATACTCGGAATATTTTTTACATTTTAGTTTATGTACATGAAAAAATTATTATACTACAAATAGTTTTGAAGGAAAAAGAGTAAAAGATAGGGGATGGTGGTGCACTGATGGCATTGGTAACGGGCGCGATGTAAGAAAATGAGAAATACAAAAAGGAGAAAAAACAGAAAGAAAGAAGAGAAAGAAGGACATCTGAAGAGTACTGAAATAGAAGAAGCGAGAAAGACAATGAAAAAAGAAAAAGAAGGAAATTATTAAGGGTAATTTGGTAAAATTATTTATTACTCACTCATTTATCTTACAATATAAATATTAAATTATGTTTGGTATAAATATATCATTTTTATAATTTAACGAAATACACTTAATATTTATTAAAATATTAATTCATATCTAACAACTAATCATATTTTATATCATATCCTAAAAAGTAAACGGGCCTAAAGAAATTGGAATAATAATGACTTTGCCTGTCCATAGATGAAATAGGATTAGGTTTCAATCCTAATTCAAATTAATCAAAAAATTTAAATCTATATTATTACCTAAAATTAAGGGCTATACAATCAATTAAATGATTGCAAGATTCAAAATAAAAAATTAATTAAATATATACGATACTTCCTCTAATATTATATAGATATTTCCCTTATGGATTACTATAATACTGATATATATCTACAACACACGTGCAATTTCACATGAAATATATATAGATTGTTGCATATATTTTTAAGTAATGCACATAAATTGATATCATAAAAACATACGATGTTAATCTACATTGTAGGACAAATTTTGACTAAATTCTGGCTCAATTAAATTAAACTTTGATTTTCGATAATTTTGGTATATGTTAACCGGATGCAAAATTGTAATTTTGGTACTTTACGTTAGTTTAAATAAATATTTTATCCTTTAGTTTTTTTAATCACTTTTTGGCAAACACTAACATTTTAAAATTTGCACATTTAGTCAAAATGAGTTCCAATTCTATCCAAAAATTGCTGAGTTGTCACAATGCATTTGTTTATGTGTGTTCAATTTTTGGGATATTGCTAAGTGACTCTTACTTGAGAATAACTTGGATACCAGTTGGAAATAAAAGCCAACTTGATTAAAAAATAATTTTGTACATTTTTTTTTTCTTTTTCCCCTTCTCTCCTCCTCCTTCCTGCTTCTTCTTCTTTGCCTCTTCTTCTTTCGAACCAACCCACACTCGTGCAGCCACCACCACTCCAAACCCAGGACCCACCGCTTGCCACCATCTCCACCCCGCAACACCAGCACTCCAAATCATCAACATGCGTGCTTGTGTTGGAAATTAATTCTTATTGTATAAAAAAAATTAATTTATTTTTTGATTAAATCGAGCACAACGGAAAAACGTGGTATCATATATTATAATAATTTTTACAAAATTGCAATTGTATAAATATGTAGTTTTAATCAATTTTATAAAATATAATAATTATATTCAGAAGAGTTTTAGAAAATATAACAAAGTCAATTCTTTTTCTAATAATATTTTTAGAATTTTCAAACCTTCCTCACCAAACTTCAATCTGATTGAATCAGATATCAAGGTCTTCCAATCCAAACCTGCACACCAATGGGAACGAGTGAGCGTTCTTAATATTAAATTAAATTATACTATATAATTAATCTTGTGATATTTTCAACTCATAAAATCGCAAGATTAAGCTTAGGAAAGGGAAATGAAAATATTAAACAAAAGTTTAGAGAACTCTTCTCTAGAAAATAATATGTGTCTTATAGGAGAGAGAAAAGAGAGATTCTCTTTTGTACTTGTTGAATCACTAGTTTTCTAATCCTCCTCTTACTCTAACACGCAGATACCCTTATCTGATAGGAAAATTATCACTAACTTTATTTTGTAATTATCTAGAATTTATAATTCAAGATAACAATTATAAATATCAAAATAAATATATCATATTTATTTATTACCTAACAATATCAGATATTCCCGATAATCTTTGATATTTATAATTAACACCAGTTTAGAAAATAATTTTCTACAATTACAAAGTACAATTAAATTTATTGTATAAAATCTATTCGAGTGTTTATGAAGATGGGTTGGGGATCTATGGACCTATAATTACCAGCTTTAATAAATTCGGATAATTAATTAAACTCTTTAATTAATTCATCCAATATATTAATTTCAAGAATACTCCACTAAAATTCTGGAATTGCATTCTTGTAATTATAGAATAATTTACTTTAATTAATACTGAGTAGTCTATCAATATAATGATTATATATAGTTTCACCCTCCATAGACGATTCATAATTACAACTAGGTTTTTTGTTAACCTCTCTAATTATCTCCTGTTCCTTGTCTACTGTTAATTTATTAGTGAATAATTAATTTATAACTAAGTTATAAATTTGAGCACTCTACTGTTCAGTTCCAGAATTAACTAATCAAGAGAACCATCTTTTCACTTCTCGCAGGAAGGTATGAATTCTATATTTGTAAGTTACATTCCCACCTACCTATCCCAATATGATCCCAAAATGCAAGTGTTTAGGAATGTTGACTAACAAATCTTTAACCAGCTAATCAAAGATGTTACTGAAATAAATGAGAGTCTATAATCACTTATGATTAAAATCAATCTATATATGATCATCTATTGATATTATTTGAATTTTTAGAAAACAACGAAAATTATGCGAAATTTCAAATTACATCTAGTCTAGTCCTATATAATCATATTGTATAAAGTGCCTCCATTATGATGTCACCACATCAATAGTTCGGATAAGACCATTATATTTTTAATGTTAATAGATACACTAATAATAATTTAATTAAAGATCCCAACTTTAATTAATTTCATTATGAACTAATTTAGTTTATTATTCATAATCTTAATCCTCTTGTATATAACACTTATATATTAAAATTATGATTACATAAATAAACAATTTTTTTTATATTCACTAGCATACCAATATGCATAAAAGCAAGTATCAAATATTTTTTATTAATTCAATAATTAATGTATTAATACATAATTTTAGGACACTATTCCTAATAGTATGTGCGTGTATGAGGGTGTTCAAAAAAATTGCTAAAATCACTGAAATTGCAAAAGAAGTGTTGGGTTTCTTTTTTTCTTTTTTTCTTTTTTTAGATCAACAATAGCAGGAAACTTCTTGATTTGAGGGATACCATGTGAGGAAGCAATGAATTGCACATGCACAAGCTCGATTCAGGATACGAGAAAGGTAAACCATATTACAATTCACAATGTTGAAGAACTAAAGATGAAGATATTGTTACCCCCAATTTCAAATGGGGTTTAGACAAACAATAAGCAACAATCTCATCTTCAAATTTAATGCACCAAAGGGATTAGTTGCTGCCAAAAAAGGTATCGAGGGAAGATCCTACGGCTAGGGCAACATGGACTTTAGTAGAAGGTCGATCTATGAAGAAGTTTCCAGTGTTCTGCCTATGAGCTCGGAAATAGTTATTCTTCTGGATACCCTGGATGCCAGCAAGAATTTGCTTAGTAGCATCAGCAGATGGTGCAACAATAGACAGGTTTTCTCTAATCACATGACTCACTATTGGGGCTGGCTTCTAGATAGGAGCCTGCACATTGTTCGTGGCAGGTTTTGGAGCGGGAGCTTCACCGCTTTGTCACAAGCTGAACCAAAGCAGAAAAAAAAAATATAATATCAGAAGTACGAGCTTGGGGATAACTAGCAATTTACAAGAAAACGCCACCATTCCATTAGGTCGCAACAACGTTGTTTTGTACAAAGTAGTTTGGTTAGCTGCTATGTTAAAATGTAACCACACATACGAACTAATGAAAGAGTGATAATTAGCTGGGCTAACTGGAATAATAAAATTAGTTAGTTTGGTTAGTCGATTAAACCCTAATGGATACAAATACACTGATTGTACTCATTTTACACAGTTTTGGAGAAGTAAATCAATCTGTTCTTCTCTCTTTCGCATTATTCTTCTTCTCTTCATCCTCATTATTGTTTTGTTTGCTTAGTGAATCTCCATAAGATTCATATGGTGTTCTTCTCTTCAGCTGACATGAGCTCTATTGTAAGGTACTTATAGGTTCTAGAATTGATCTGGGTAACAAAATTAGTCAGGACATAACACTTTGGCCTCAGAGCCTCATTCGTGGAGACCGCACTCTGATCCCATAACAAGAAATGACCAAAGAATGGAAGCAAGGGATACTTCAAGAATTGACCTTTTAGAGCAGTAAATGGAGAAAGTTAGGGAAATAGTACAAGACAATAAAAAATAATTAGATAGCATACTTCAAAAAATAGGAGAAATGATGGATAAGAAACTCGAGGAATTTGGTAGGAATCCAATAATGCGAAGGAAAAAGAACCAGTCAATCCTACTGTAACTTCAGTGCCACCACAAATGCAAATGAATCAAGGGGATCCTAGAATTTTGATGCCTTCTTCAAGCTACAGGCATAATGAAACTCAAGTGAGTCATATCTCCATACATCAAAAGTTTGACTTCCCAAAATTTAATGGAGATAATCTAAGGGCTTGGCTTTGAAAATATCATAAATATTTTCTTTTTAATCACATGTCCGATTATGAGAAAATTCTTCTTACAGCCATGCACATGGAGGTGTGATCATAGGTGAGGAGGTAGAAAGTAAGGATGAGGAATGCATAAAGGAAGAATCTAAGGATGATGGACATTTTTCATATATCAGTACATGCCTTAGCAGGTCAAGTAGTTAAAGACACCATCAAGCTAATTGGTATAGTAGGTAAGCACTCAATCTCTATTCTAATTGACACTGGGAGCACTCACAACTTCCTTGACCCTACTGCTGCCAAAAGACTGAATTCTGAGCTGGAGTTCACCAATCATTTGTTAGTTACTGTAGCAAATGGAGGGAGAATTAAATGCAACTTCAGGTGTCAAGATTTCCAATGGGAAATTGGAGGCTATAAATTCCAGGCTGGGGTATGGATATTGAGATTAGGGGGCTGTGATATGGTGATTGGAGTTGATATGCTCAAGAGGATAGATCCAGTGACATTTGATTTTAACAAGTAGTTGATATAATTCCAAAGAGAATGGAGGATTATTAGTCTACAAGGCTAACAACCAGAAATTTCTCTAAAAATGATGTCTGGTAAACAACTTAAGAAAGTGATCAAGAAAAGAAGTAGTGCTATCCTTGGGTACCTATGTATGGTGACTACTACACTTTCTAATCAAGGATACAAAACTCATGAGGAACTGAAACCAATTCTCATTAAATACCAACAAGTTTTCACAGAACCTAAGACCTTACCTCCCAACAGAACTCATGACCACAAAATACCATTCAAAAAGGGAGTACAACCTTTTAAGCAATATCTATATAGGTACCCTTACATCCAAAAACTCAAATTGAAAAGCTAATGCAAGAGATGTTGAGTAGTGGAATCTTACAACCTAGTAACAGCCTATATTCTTTGCCTATCCTCTTAGTTAAGAAAAAAGATGGATTGTGGCAGTTTTGTATAGATTATAGAAAGCTTAATAACCTCACAATAAAAGATAGTTTCTATATTCCTCTTATAAATGATTTGTTATATGAATCAGGGCAAGCTAGTATATTTTCCAAAATTGACTTGAGGGCTGGATACCATCAGATAAGGGTTAGCAGTGAGGACATTTTGAATACTGCATTTGTCACCGCCTCAGGGTTATATGAATTTAAAGTAATGCCATTCGGCCTAACAAATGCATCAACAACCTTTCAAGCTTTAATGAATCATGTCTTTAAAGATTACTTAAGGAAATTTGTGTTACTTATTTTTTATGACATACTCATTTACAATAGAAACATGCAAGAACACAAATATCATCTTAAGTTAGTCTTTAACAGGCTCATTGACAATTAGGTATAATCTAAAACCTCTAAATGTGTTTTTGGCCAAAATAAGATTGAGTATATAGGACACTTGATTAGTGACAAAGGGGTTGAAGCAGATTCGGAGAAGATTAAAGTGATGGTGGAATGGCATATGCCAAAGATTGTAAAGGCTTTGAGGGGATTCCTAGAACTCACTGGTACTATAGGAAATTCATAAGACATTATGGCATCATTGACAAGACCTTAATTGATCTCACCAAGAAAGGACAGTTCATTTTGAATCCAGAGGCTAAGGAAGCCTTTCAGAAGCTCAAAGTGGCCATAACATCTGCTCTTGTGCTTGGGTTGCCCGACTTTCAACAATCCTTTACATTAGAGACTGATGCATGTCACTCGGGATTGGGGGCTGTTTTGATGCAAAATGCACTATATAACTTATATCAGCAAAGCTTTAGGACCAAAAAACTTAGGCTTATCAGTTTATGAGAAGGAGTTCTTGGCCATCATCTTGGCCGTTGAAAATTGGAGACCTTATCTCTTGCAGAATCAATTTAGCATCAAAACTGATCAGCATAGCCTTAGATACCTCCTAGAGCAAAAGATTTCCACCCGTTTGCAGCAAAAGTACATGACAAAGTTACTTGGGTACACATACACTATCGAGTATAAGAAAGAAGTAGAAAATGAGGTGGTTGATACGTTGTCAAGAAGAGATGCAGAAGAGGGTACTTGTCATGCCATCACTACTCTCCAGCCTCTATGGATGGTCGAATTACAAGAGAGTTATCAAGAGGATGACACTGCACAAGGAGCTATAATAGAATACGCCTTGTTTCCATATAACACTTCATTCTTCTCAGTAAGTGAAGGATTATTGAGATACAAAATGAGGTTATATGTGGGAGCAAATCAAAGGTTAAGGCAGAAATTAGTTCAGTATATGCATTCATCCACTACTGGAGGATATTCTAGTATTCAAAGCACTTTCTAAAGACTCAAATCAGTCTTCTACTGGCCAAGCATGAAGGCTACAGTCAGTGCACTAGTTTCTCAATGTGATGTGTATCAATTATGCAAGCATGAAAACAGTAAAACTCCTGGCCTTCTTCAACCCTTACCCATTCCAAAACAAGCTTGGTTACACCTTACAATGGACTTCATTGAGCAACCCTACTATCAAAAGGGAAAAATGCCATGTGGGTTATTGTTGATCGATTTACTAAGTATGCTCATTTCATTGCTTTACATCACCTTTGCAATACTTCTAGTCTTGCTTTGATTTTCTTAGAACAGGTTTACAAACTTCATGGATTGCCAGAGAGTATCACTACTAACAGAGATAGAATTTTTGTTAGCAAATTTTGGCATCAACTACTCACTACCTTGGAATTCAACAACATCTGAGTACAACATATCATCCGCAAATCGATGAAACTAAAAGAGTGAATCAATACCTCAAAAATTATCTAAGGTATATGAGTGGGATAACTCCAAACCAGTGGACTAAGTGGCTTGCTATGGCTAAATGGTGGTACAACACAAACTACCATACAACCATAATAGTATCCTATTTTGAGGCCCTCTGTGGTTACAAAACAATACACCTCATTATGGGACCCCTTCTTCCTACCTTAGTCATTGGAGTGGAGACTTTATTACAAGACAGACAACAAATTCAGCAACATCTCAAGTATGAACTCACCACGGCTCAGCATAGGATGAAACAAATTGCTGACAAGCATAGAACTGAAAGACACTTCCAACTAGGAGACTGGGTATATCTCAAACTTAAACCCTACAGACAACATTCTCTACACAAAGCAAGTTGTGGAAACTAAGTCCCAAGTTTGCTGGACCTTTTCAAATTGTAGAGCAAATTGGACCAGTGGCTTACAGACTTGCACTACTATCTACTGCCCACATTCATCCAGTATTCCATGTCTCATTACTCAAGTGCAAGGTTGGCCCTACAGACTAGATAACACATTCTCTACACACTTTTGATGAATAAGAAAAACTAATTCTGCACCCTGCATGTATTTTGGCTCGTAGATTGATCAAGAAAAACAACTCTATTGTTGTTTAAGTACTCATCAAGTGGGATCATCTACCAGAAGAGGAAGCTACTTGGGCGGACTTCGACTCTATTACATCGCAATTTCCCCATCTTTAGTCTTGCGGACAAGACTAATCTCAGATGGGGAGGGGGTAATGTCTCAAGCTGAACCAAAGCAGAAAAAAAACATATAATATTAGAAGCACAAGCTTGGGGATAACTAGCAATTTAGAAGGAAACGCCACCATTCTATTAAGTTGCAATGGCGTCGTTTTGTACAAATTAGTTTGGTTAGTTGCTAGGTTAAAATGTAAACACACATACGAACCAATAAAGAGTGACAAGTAGCTGGGTTAACTGGAATAACAAAATTAGTTAGTTTGGTCAAATGGTTAAACCCTGATGGATACAAATATACTGATTGTAAATCAATCTGCATTTCTCTCTTTTGCGTTCTTCTTCTTCTCTCCATCCTCATTATTGTTTTGTTTGCTTAGTGAATCTCCACAAGATTCATACGGTGTTCTTCCCTTCAATTGACATGAACTCCATTGTAAGGTACTTGCAGGTTCTGGAATTGATTTGGGTAACAAAATTAGTCGGGACATTAGACACTTCCGAAAAGGTAGCCCAGAGAACTTTGCCCCCCACCGTTGCTAACTCTGTGACCTATTAACTCTTGAATTCAACTTCTATGGTGTGAGGGATCAAATCTGATCTGCAAATGCTGGTTTCCTTCTTCCCTTAAGGATTACTAAAATTTCCTTCTTCCCAAAACTCCACCCTTACCCTATCAAGGATTGTAATTGCAAAAGGAGTGTGTATATGTGTGAGGGTGCTTAATTTTCAACCTCTTTTGTATAAAAAAATGTTTAATGATTTGTGGCTTTGTGAGGGTGTTCTATGGCAAGGTGGGTGGTGCCTTCTTGAGCGGGTGTTGGTGGACGACGATGGTACGGTACGTTGGGGTGGTGGTGGACGGCGGCGGCGATAGTGGTTGTTGGACATAATGGAAGAAGAAGAATGAAAATAAAAAATAAATATGGAATTAAAAAATAAAATATTTTATTATAATTTTTTAATGTTTTTAAGTGGTTATATTACTAAAACAGTTAGTATTAAAAAAATTATCATATTTTTTTATTTGATTATTTATATTTTTAAAACAATTAGTTTTACTCTCTAATTGATGATTAATTAATTAATTATTAAAAAAACTAATCTATAATTGAATTATATTAATTAAAATTATTCACTAAGTGTCAAAAATAGTTAACTAATTAAAATTTAATTTATAATTAATTTTTTTAATTAAAGTTATTTATTAACTGTCAAAAATAGTTAACAAAATTTAAAATTAAGTTATAATTAAATTATATCAATTAAAGTTATTCATTGTAAAAAAACTAATATAAATTAATTAAAAATAAAAAATATATTTTGTATTATTTTTAATTTATTTACTTGGTTAGTTTATATTTAATGAGCAAGTGTAATGATATTTCTCTAATCACTAATTAATTATTAAATTATTAACAAGGAAAGAATAAATAATGAAATGGATTTTAATTTTTTAACTATGTTACTCATTAAGTGTCAAAAAATTAATATAAATTAATTAAGAATAAAAAATATATTTTGGCAATGACTTCGTTTTTCTCATTTTTTAATCATGTTGGCTTTTAAGGTTTTGTAAATGTTATATTTGGTATACATATACTTGATATAAATTCATTATCTAAGTGCCTTATTTTTTTACAAAATGGGAGACGTAACCTTTATTCACATACAAAGTGTACCATACATCTGGTGTAATATAGATATTACCGACTTTTAATTCTATCCTAGTATTCAAGTCATTGTCAAATAAGCACCACATGACAATTTTCGCAAAATTGAATACATATAAGCAACCCCCGCCACAACTCAATAATTTTTAGGTGGAATTGGAATTTTTTGGCAAAATCAGAATGAATATATAATCTTAAAAAATTTAGTATTTACCAAACGGTAAGCCAAAAAAATTAGAAGATGAAAAATTTAGATGAGGAACCAAAAATACAATTTTACCGTTTTCAATGTACCATTGTGTAGCAGTGTATTTCCGAGGGTTTGCAGTGCAATTACTCCTCTATCCCTCACCAGACTTGGATTTTTGGACAAGAATCTTGGCCAAGAATTCAAGAATCGCAGCACCAAAAAGAATTCAAATTCAAGTCTCCCCTCAGTCCTCACAAAGCCCAGAATATCGAACAAGAAAAATTTCCCAAGAAATTGAAACTCATTTCCTACTTAACTGAATTAATCAGTTTCACTGCTTTCTAAATTCCCAACTGATCGGTCTGCATTTCATAATCAAGAAGAGAGGAGATCAATCGAAGGCAGAATGTACGAACCCCAACAGCAGCAGCATTTGCTAGATTTACAAGGCAACACTAGTTTCGGGTCGAACCCAAAGTCGTGGCTCTCCGGCGACGACCTCAGCCGCACCCTTTCTTCTCTGTCGGCGGCCGCAGCCACCGCCTCCGCCACCGGAAACGTCGACCGCGTTCTCTTCAATGACCTCGTCGAGATGGTCCCTCTTGTTCAATCCCTCATTGTAAGCACTCGCATTTCTGTTTGCCTTATTCGTTCATTAATGTTTTAATAAATAAATGTAAAATGCTGATTGTGTTTTTTTTTCCCCCGAAATTTAAATGTTAGGATCGGAAAGCGAATACTTCATTTACGAGACGGGGTTCTATGATCTATACCAAGACACCTGCTATAGAATCCCTTTGCAAGAAGGTTATTATTTTCCCTTCTTTTATTTGACCATTTCTTTTGCCTTCTTTTTTTTTTTCTTCTATTCTAGGGTTAGTTAATTTCTCTTTATATTAACATGGAGTTTTATGTGAGGGTTGAAAAGTAAAAAATTCTAAATATCTTTAAAAAGTTTATTTTAATTGCGGGGGAGGAGAATTACTGGTTTCACATTGTTGTTTTAAATGAGAATATAAACAAAATATGTCTTATATTTTTAGGAAATAAGAAAAAAATATGTGTCATCCAAAAATAAGACAAAATATTTTTAGGAGAATCTCTATTTTTAGGAAATAAGACAAAATATGTGTCATCCAAAAAGAAAGTAAGAGCATTCAATTTGAGACCGATGAAGTATTGCAAATGTGTTAACAAGTTTTGGGTAAATGTACAAAATTTGGACAGTGAAGTGCATGCAAATAGATGATATTTCATTTTAGTGTATGCGTTCATTAAGTTGTGAGAATTTTTTCACTGGTTGCCTCAATTTGTGTCCATGTTATAATTTCTAATCTAACTTCGTATGTTGGAGATAAACTTCAAAGACTTTATGACAATCTCCAACTTGAATTTCCATATATTTTCCCCCATAATCTTGGTATTTGCTTTCATGTAATAAAGACTGTTGACTTGATTGGCTAGATTAAATAGTTAGGTAGTCAGTTAACTAGCCATGGAATCCATATCATCCCAATTCAATGTCAATTAACTGCGTAGACTGCCCATATGTCTCTGTGATTTTCCTTACTACTACTTTTTTAACCTATATAAATCTCATTGCTTTTGAAAATATTTTGCCCAATTATAGAAGCGAATAATCTTTAGAAAGAAACTAAACTGTCCTCCTTTTCCCTACCATCTTGTGCACAAATAGCCATATTTCAGACACTTTCGGAATGCACATCTTGACTTTTAATCACTAAGAAGAGAGTGAGATTGTCGGCTGTCATTTGTACACCTTTTGTACCATGTGCATGCATGGTGAGAAGAAACTATGAATATTGGAGAGTGGCACTGCCACAATCCTATATGCGTACATGTTGACTCTAATCAGGAAAAATACTTTTTTGATATAGTGCTATTGTGCACCTCAATTTAATTGGATGAGTCCCTTCTAATTGTCCTTATTTGCCGCATTTGTTTTTTATTATGTTCTTACAATCTTATAAACTCGTTATGGACTCTATATGGTGGCTGCTAGTACATCTGTACATAATGTCTACAATGGAACAATTTGTAGGGAAACTTTTAAGCTTTGGAAACTTAAATTAATGCGTCTTGTACACTGCTAAGGTAATTTTGTTTTTGCAAAACTGTAACTAATGGAGGGCATAAAAGTATGATAAGAGATCAGTTACTTGGGAAAATGCTGGCTGGAGATGCAAGAGTATTATGCTAAATTCCTGTCAAATGAATTTTTGGATTCTCTTGTGAACAAGTATGTGATTGATTACACTGGTACTGATATGCTATTGGCAATTTTGTTCTCTCAAATGATTGATGATATGGGTATTTCTGTTCAAATCTATGCTTATTATCAGATTGGTGAACTTTATAGCTAGGAACATAAATATTGGAAGGATAAAAATGTAATATAACAGGAATGACGTCAACCTAGAGAAGCAAATTGTCCACATCCATGTTGAGGTGAAAATCAGTGTTCAAGCGCTAAAACATAAGGTCCAGGAGTCAGCTTTGGGCTTCCTTAGGTGAATTTGGTAGAAGACCATAATCTTAATTGCTGTGTACAATTCAAGAAACAATTCCATGACTGAAAACTAAGATAAGCCGCTCAAATCTACAAATTATAAATGGTAAGAAAAAAGAAAATCGTTTCGATGCTGCGAATCTAATCACCACACTGGTCAGTCTAGGCACAAGAAAAATGTTAAGGATCCGTACTAGAGCTAACCTTTGGATTAACTTGGATGAGATAGATGAGTTTGTTGTAGCAATGTCAATGAAAAATTGTGGCTGCTCAGAAATGCTAGTGTTAATTCTAGTGCTACTCGGCACACCTGGGCTACAAGAGTGCTTTTACCTCCCATAGTCCTATTAGAAAAGGAGATAGATTTGTATGCAGGGGTCGAAATCCTCACTCAATCATGTTCTCCGTATTCTGGCGGTGGCTAGAACCTCATGTTATTGGGTTAGCTCCGAAAAGTATGTTTGCAGTTATTCTGTAGAGTGCGAAGTTGTAAGAACCCAAGTGGGTAAAATAATGGAAATGTTCAATGTTATTGTTGAGAGTCACAAAATAGTATAACTTTGCACCTCTTCTTAAAAGCGAGAGTGATAAAATAATGGAAAGGCTCAATGTTATTGGCGAGAGTCACAAAAATAGCATAACCTGGCACCTCCAACAGTAATATATAGGTTTGGGCGATAGCTATGAAGCTACATTTCACAGCACTTTAATGCATGAATTCATTGTAGTTTTGCTGTGCTTTCTTTAAGAGAGCTATTGATATTACTGTACCAAAGTTTCTGCCTTGTTGTGGCTTGTGGTAATTTGTTGAGCAAGTGATCTCAACTCTTACCTCTGGAAGGACATTTACATTCAGAGAGATTGGGAATGCTCCACTGGTGTACAATTTTACCTTAGCTCCTTTTAAATTTTTTATCCTCTCCGATTCTAGATTTAGGGTCCCAGATGCTGGATAATGCGAAAGAATAAAGGTAAGAATGACCATCTTACCTTTAGAGCATGTTTGGATTTAGAGATCGGATTGTTAGGATTGGCTAACAGAAGTAAGATTGTACTATTGGTGATTATTGAGCTTGTACAAATGTGATTTTTGGATTGAATGACTATTTTATTTGATAAAATAGCATATAAGATGTATTTCACGATTCCACTTTAACATTTCTTTTATCTATTTTTCCATCTTATTTCTTATCTTCTTCTTCTTCAATGATCTCTAACAACGCCGCTGGCCGCCTCTTCTTTACTTCTTCTTCACTTTTCTTTTTCCTTCTTTTCCTTCTTCATTTTTCTCTCAACAGCGTGCCACCCCTTTGCCTCCTCTGACGGCCATTGTGCCACCTGTTCTTCTTCCTTTTTCTTTTTTTCTCGGCTTAATTCCCTCCCCTTCTTAGTTGTCCCACTACTTTACTTTAATTAACCGTTCATATGTTATCGAGAAGATGCAGGCAAATGCGGGAAATGACTGGTAATAATAAGGCAAAATTGAGGAAGTTTTCATTAACGGTGGCAAGCAGCGTCATAATGGTGTTTGTGTTGGGTTTTCTGGGTGTGTACCTGACAATGCCCACGTCTGATGCTTGATTACTACTTCCTCAAGCTTTTCAGTTCTCTCCAAGATCTTCAATCCTTGTTTTTAGATCCACAACCTTATCTCAATGGTCGCATCACCTGGTATTCATATCCAGTCCAACTTTGATGTTATGGCCAGAAGGGCAGGTTGGTGATTGAAAATAAAAATTGAGGACAAATGTGTAAAATGAAACAGTTTGATGGGCTGCGTCAAGTTTGATTCCACAATCAGACGCCTCATGCTTGGACTGGTAATACCACAAAATAGGGGTTTGATCATGGGCCACTATTAATCATGGGCTTTAAACCAACAATCCAAATGCTTGATGGTGGGTGATAGAATTATCTGTCTCTTCTAATCCGACAATACAAGCGAGTTAGATTATAATATTGTCATTGCTATTACAGAAAAAGAACAAATTAGAAGTGCACTATCGCAGCTTAAACATGGATATTAGTGCTTGTAATTTGTCTCTTTGAAGATATCAATTTTTAAGATTCGGACAAACTTCTGGTTTAGTATATTTCAATCTTTCTGTTCATAATGAATGTCAATGTATACTTTTACCCACTCCTTCCAAGTAGACTACAGTTCCAGCTAAGTCACATTTCATTGTCCAAATGATTAATTATTCATTATGATTTCTTGCAAATCGTCAATTGTTCTTCGGATCTCGAAGTGGATGCTGATGTTGATATTTGCTGCAGACAGCTGGAAGGAGTGCTGGTCTTCCAACAAAAAAGCATAGGGACCACAAAGACATGGACCAAATAAAAATTGCCGGTAATAACCAAGATGGTTGTGATGACAATTTCTCAATTTTCCCCTCAAGGTCATTGCTATCTGAAAAGGATAGAGAAGAACTGATTGCACTGCGGGACCAAGTGGAAGATCTAAAAAGGAAATTGGTAGAAAAAGATGAACTACTGAAATCTGCGGAACTTACAAAGAATGAGATGGCTTCCATTCACAAGAAACTTGATGAACTTACAAATGAGGCTACAGAAAAGGACTCACTGATCAAGTCGACTCAACTGCAGCTCTCGGATGTAAAGGTTAGGGAGGTCCTCAGAATGCAAGTTTTTCATTGACAAAAATGTCATTAATTGTTTTGATTGGAGTATCTAATAGCCTTTGTTAAATATGCTTAAATCATATTAACTGGTTCTCCAACTTATTTTTTAAATTTGCTATCTTGACCAGCTCACTGATATGCATGGTTCTAATTGTATCCTTCCTGTTTTTGCCACATTCACCTGCATTTTTTATCTCCAAATCACTCAATTTATAAACACCTAGCATTGGTTATTATCATCTAAATTTGGCATAGATACACTAGAACGGAGTGAATAGCAAGTAGAGGTTGATTTATTAATGCTTTTTGGGGTTAAAATTAATCCCTGTTTTCTGACGTTGAGGACCTTCCTTAAATGAATGAAATGCACTATGTGAATGAACTTGCCAAATCACGGAGGGAATGCACAGATAAAGAAAATACTAATGCTATATTTGCTAAGTGTAAATTTGATTCTGTTTGATAGCTGATAATAATGTGACAAGTAAATCTCTGGTGGTTCTATCCTTTGCTTGGACGGTTGCATCTACAACTTGAACTGCTCTATATTTGACTATATGCTCACAATCTGATTGCTGGTTTATTGAACTTCATGTGTGTGACATTTTGTGACACGGATATTCAGTCACTGTTTTGGGCCATTTGTATATATATATATATCTGATAATATCCCATGCCAATATTAATATTTTAACTGTTTCAAAGATCAAGCTTGCCGACAAACAAGCAGCTGTGGAAAAATTACAATGGGAGGCAATGACTTCCAACAAAAAAGTGGAGAGGCTTCAGGAAGATCTGGAGACAGTGCAAGGAGAGATCTCATCCTTCATGTTATTACTTGAAGGATTGACAAGGAATGATTTTAGCAATTGTGTTGGAGATTATGATGTTGTCCCTTATCGTCTTGATGAGAATCATGAATTAGTAAGTTATTTACCACTCACAGGCTCCAAACTCCCTCTTTCTGCTTTTCTTTTCCCCTAATTCTAAATTCTACAAGACTGCCTTTTCTTCCTGTCATGGGGTCGACCTGTCTACAAGCTAAACCAATGGGAACAAATCTAAATTAGAAACTAGATAACTTCCTACACAAGTTTTACATGCATGGACTCATTATGCACAATCCCAAATCATTAATTATCCATTCCTACTCATTTTTTGCGAACTCTTTCCTATTCTTATACATTGCTTTGCAAGTTATTGTAAGATTCGAAATTTGTACATGAAAGTATAGATTGATACAAGTTAATGTGGAAAATTAACCATATTCACACAATCATGAAACCCATTTGGTTTTACTAGCTCCACTGCAGTTGGATGTCTTTATTGGAATTTGTGGTCCCTTTGGTTTATGTATGCGCTATTTACTTCATTGCTCAATCCGGGCAGGACTTTTTGGATGAAACGGAGATGCAGAAACTGGAAGCAGCAAGAGAAGCTTATATTGCTGCTGTGGTGGTTGCAAGAGAAAAACAAGATGAAGGATCTATTGCTGCTGCTGCCAGTGCAAGATTTCATCTGCAGTCAATCGTTCTAAAACAAACATAACAGGGACCAGCCGCTATGAGGTTCCCAGCTTTGTTACAGAAACATTTTTCAATAGCTTATGCGTCAGGTTGCCTAAATGGTTGAGGTGGCTGTCTATTTATGAGTTGGTCGGTGTGTTCATATATACTGAAACCGAGTCCTTTCTGTAAATTTTTTATATTAAATATGCAGTTTTTTAATATGGTATTGTTGTTTAAACATTTCGTAGGTTAGTTGCACTTGCAGGTAATGGATTCATCTTTCACTCTGTCCCACCAACCTCGGACTCTTGAGTTAATAGATACTCTGCTGGTGTTTTTATTATAGGACTTACACGGGTTAAAATAGGAGAATGTACATTAATTCTGAATAACATGGGTTGTACTACATTGCTTTCGATGATTTTGATCTAGTTTCAGTTATTTTGTTGTTTTCTTACCACGTTTGGTTATTATGCACTATACAGTTCAAAAGTCGCTATTTACTTAAGGATGGTTCAATCCACCATATGTTCAATAATTTGATCACTCAAAGAAATGAATAAGGATACGGGGCAGAAAGAACGATTTCCTCTTTCCCTGCTTTATTATGCTTATGCTTGCACTCTGTTCAAGGAAGCGTAAAGCCTCAAGGCCATATAATTTAAAAAAAAAAAAAGAGAGAGAAATTTCATCGGGTATAGTAGTCAATCTAGGGACAAATTTTGATACAAGGCTATGTTGGAATTGGGGGGATATAAGTGTGTAAACGAAGAAGTCTCTATAGTGGCCATGTGATGTGGGAAAATATCCCACATTTGAAAAGTAAAATAAAATTAAGTATATTTATATAGAATTCCACACCAGAGCACTAGTCTTCTTGAGCTCTCTTTACGGTCAATCTTATTGGATTTGTGGTTAGTCTTAAAAAGCTATGAGGGTGGTGTATGGTACCACTCAAGTGTATGTACGCGCCATCACAAAGAAGTGGTACGTAATGTGGCGGATATATCCAATTGGCATGCTCTTGGAAAGTAAGATAAAATTTAGTATAATTATATAGAATTCCACTAGAGAGCACTAGTCTTGTTGAGTTCTCTTTATGGTCAATCTTAGTGGATTTGTGGCTAGTCAGCCTTAAAGAGTTACAAGAGTAGTGCATAGTACTAATCGAGCGTATGTACGCGCCGCAAGGAGCTTAGGAGTTTTAAATTTTTCAAAAATGGAATCGGAGTGCGTACATCTACTGATTCAGTGAGATGACAGACAACTCGACATGGCACGTGATGTGGGAGATATATCTAATTGGCATGCTCTTGGCATATCATCGTGTGGTTGGGTACTGAATGGATGTGACTGTACTTGGTAGACAGCTCAATATGGCACGTAATGCTTCTAGTATGTCTAGTAAACCGTTGCATGTATGTGTCCTCTTGAAGAGTTGAGGGGCTTTAAATTTTTCAGAAATAGAACTAGGTTGCAGTAGAGTGGCCATGACACAGTGACGTGGCAGACAGCTTGACGTGGTATGTGATGTGGCGGACATGTCCAATTGGCATGAGTGTGACATGCCATCGCACGATTGGGTGCCAAGTGGATGTGACCGTACGTGGCAGGGCCACGTGATGTGGTTGATATGTCCAGTAAAGCTTTGCATGTACGCATTGTCGTTAGAAGTTAAGGAGCCTTAAATTTTACAGAAATAGAATCGGGGTACGATAGAGTGGCTCGATGATGTGGCAAACAACTCGACGTGGCATGTGATGTGACAGATATGTCCAATTGGGTGCCGAGTAGATTGTACGTGGCAAGCAACTCGACGTGGCACGTGATGTGGTGGATATATCCAGTTGGTGTGTGTGTGTCGCATGCCATTGTGCGGTTGGGAGTGGACATGACGGTACAGAGAATGATGTGGAGGTACGATTGAAGGACTGCAATTGATCTTTACAGTTAATGGATGCGAGTAATAACACCAATACAATAGACAAAATAAGGAGATTTGATTCGTGCATATTTCACTTCAATTTTAGTTAGATCTTGTTTTGACACTCCAATGGATTTTTAGTAAATAAAAATGACTAATCATATTTTTTATTATGTCTTTAAGCATTTTGTTTCATGTGTTTTGTACCATATGAACTAGTATGCAAGATTTTATTATACGAGACAATTGTATAAAAAATATAGGTTATCATCAACGATATATAACCAATACCAATAAGAGTTGAAACTTGAAAGAAACTAAATTTATTATTTTCAAATGAACAAGAATAATTGAAATTGTCCAATGTGAAATATAGAAATCATACTCCATGTAAATGATGATATTGTATGTCTCTTCCACATTTAAAAAATAACCAACCATTAATGATAATCTAAAAATTCGTATAGTCTCAACTATAATTGTTTTGTTATAGCCCACATAAATACATCTTTAAGCATGACTTGGTTGTTGGCTCAACAGGCAACAATGCATTGACACACTTCTGTGAGTAGTAGAACCAGAATCTGCACACCAAGTATGTCTAGGTATAAAAGTAAATTAACTGCAGAATAACTAAAGTGAGAAACAGACATTAACACGCCATTTGACGCCATTTAATGCACTTGGTGTTGGGTTTGCATGATCCTGGAGTATACACAGTGAAAAAATAAAATTTTTAAAAATATCATACCATAACAATTATAGTAATACCCCGTATCCGATTAGATTTTTAACGATGTTAAAATTTTCAATGGCTGTAATAAAATAATAAAAGTATCGATTTATACCTTTCTATGTACTCCGATTGCCGTAGGGTATGAAACAATCAATTACTAGCCACTTTTCTGAATTTGGCTAGAGGGATCCAAATGTCTCTCCTTTAAAGTAGTTTACACTTTGAGCAAGAACACAAAATCAGAATTTCACTAGTAATTCTGATTTTTTTCTAATCTAGTTGATGGAGTGTGCATAGAAAATATTAATTGTCGTTATCAACTTGTGATAAAAGAATTAATACTTAAAGATAGAATTTTTTAGAGAAAAAAGACAATGAAGAAAATAATTTTTTTTCTTTTAATTTTTATATGGCCAAAAATTATATGGATGTTTCTTCTTCTTATAATTTTCAGTCATGAGGTATATATAGGGGGTTCAAAATTTCAAGAGTTCTACTCTTTGTATTTTGTATCTCTTTTTGATTGGTTGGAAGATATTTTGGTTGATCCAAACTTCTTTCAATTTTATCCCTTATCATAAAAAGCAGAAATAGAACTATCCAAAACGGGATTTTTTTTGCTAAAATATCCATCGCCAAGTTTAACTCTCGATAGCAAAAATTAACTTTGATACTTTCCAAGCGAGCATCTTCCGTGAGTTTTGCAGAAGGGCAGCAGGGGATTTTGTGGGCTATTTGTTTCCTACAAAAACAAAATCTATAAGAAAAAGAAATCTGATTTAAATTTATCATTTTTAATATCTAAAGCAACTACTGACAGTAACAGGAGTCCTTTCCTCAGAGCCCAGAGCTCAGCTATATTAATGATAGTGAAACCAATATTAAGTCAAAATCCTGAAACCAGATTTCCTTGACCATCTCGGATAATTCCCATACCTGGATTCCCTAAAAACATCCATCAATCTTAAGCTTTTACCATGAAATTAAAGACGTGGAGATTTCCAGTTCATTTGTAACAGAATCTTTGGTTTCTTATTATTCTGATTAAGTACGCTCATACATTTAGATTTATTCCTAAGTTTTCATGTGTTTAAATTTTAGGGTTGACAAACCTTATAATTTCTATTGACCAAATTAGGTTTTCTAGTATTGGCATTTGAGTCCCATATGAATTTTTTACTTAATTCATCTTGTGAAGTAAAAAACATTTGGAATTTTGTACATACTCATTGCATAATGTGGTAAGGCATTAAAATCATGTTTAAGCATTATAGGACAAGAATCTGTTGTACCAAATAGAATTTCTTTTTTATACTTCATCAATAATATAAAAAAACCATCTCTTTATTAGTAACACTACCCATAATAAGCTGTACACCTAAATATTTTTCATTGGGTTTAATAACTGAATAATTTCCCTTTTTTCCTGTCACTAGTTATATATTTTTCAGAAATAAAATCTCTTTGGATTTATCCCAACGGATGGTTTGTCCGACTGCTAAGGCAAAGTCATCAAGGAAAGTTTTAACACAGTTAACAGACTTATTTATTTGCCCGTAAAAATAATAAATAATCATCCTTAGAAACAAAGAATAGAACTTTTTGGTACTCCACTGCTAGCTTCATGGCATCCATCCAATAATTCCAAACCTAATATGAATAAATGTGGTCATAAAGGTCCCCTTGTCTAAGCCCTGTTTCAGGTTTCCATGAATCATTTAAGAAATATAACCCACATCATTTAAGAAAATGTTATGGTAGAAAACATAACTTTATTTCTCAATAAAAGGTTTAGGAATTATTGACGCCACGTATGGTTTCATTTTCCGAAGACAAAAACTTTTTTGCCATTTGCATTTTTGGGGAATACTATTTTAATTCTCCTCACAATATCAATCATTTATTTTATATTTAAATAAGGGTGAATTATAAAAATTACTATTGAAGTTTATGTTATTTACAAAAAAAAACTCATTTAAGTTTGTAAATTATAAATACTCTCTTAATATTTATTTCTATTTTTTAAGTTGTACCTATTGAGAGGTATTTGTAAAATAAAAATAAATCTCAATAGGGTATTTGTAATACCTCTGCGGTTATTTATAATTTCGAAAGATAATTGAGTTTTTTTATAATTATGCTAAACTTTAGCTGTAATTTTTATAATTTACTCTTTAAATAATCATATATTCTATTATACCCATACTAACAACATTGCCCCACCGTCTCCACAACAAGTAAAGAAGGGACTTACTTGATGTTGCTTGTGTTATACAAGGTATAAGGGTGATCAAGTTCTCTTCCATATGAAAGACGAAATTTCTATTCTTGCTATCCCTTTTAAGGAAATCTTGGTCCTGCTAGTATTGGAGGATTGTTTAGAAACTCAAATGGGGATGTAGTCTTGGCCTTTTATCAATTTATTGGTAAGCACTCTAATTTAGTAGTAGAATTGAGAGCACTGGTGTATGGATTGCAATTAGCGGCGGAGCATGGCATACAGAGAATCTGGATTGAAGTTGATTCAATGATGGTGGTAACTTTGTTGAGTGGAAACCGTACAACACATTGGTCTCTTCAAGGTCTACTTCGTAGAGCAAAGTCATTACTTGTTGGTCTTGAACACAAAATCACTCATATTTTTAGAGAAGCTAACATGGCAGTAGATAATTTAGCAAACTTAGCTTGTTGGGCCGAAGGATTTCAAGATATTTCAAGCTTCTGAGCTTCCCAAGTCTGTCAGAGGTCGTGTTAGTGTTGACAAATTAAATTTTTCATCTTTTAAATTTTAATATGTAAGGGAGTAGTACTCCTTAATTATTTCAATTGAGCTTGCTTCTGATTTTGTAAGTATCACTTGATTTTTTTTTTTGAGTAGTCTGCCTAACCCCCACCTAAATATAGATGGCTTTGATTAAAAAAATAAAATAATATTGACTAGACATCTATAGTTGAAAATATTTTATTTTAACCATAACAAAACAATATCGACAAAACATTTACAATTGAAAATGTCTTCTAAAATACATTAAATATTTTTCCCAACAAAATATTTAAATACATTTTCATTTTTCTAACGTTCCCAATCTCATTACCAAAATACATTATCCTAAAATAATTTTCCTAAAATGACCGGAATT
This sequence comes from Paulownia fortunei, assembly GCA_019321725.1. NCBI lineage: Eukaryota > Viridiplantae > Streptophyta > Magnoliopsida > Lamiales > Paulowniaceae > Paulownia > Paulownia fortunei. The sequence goes on from CM033112.1 coordinate 6,465,395, forward strand.
GTAACCAAACGTTGCCTAAATTTTTAACAGCAAAAGTAATGAAGTTCCATAGTAGTGTATAATATGCTTTTTCCAAATCCAATTTAACAGTCATAAAGGATCTCTTATATTTTTTAGATTTCATAATATGTAATAATTCATGAGCCATCATATTATTATGTCCAATGTTACTTATAGGGACAAAAGCATTATAAGGAGAAATTAATTTTGCTAAAAAAAAGTCTAATCCTATTTACAAAATATTTGACATAATTTTATATTATATAAACTAGCAGGTCTAAAATTATTATCTTGGGTTACCAACTTTTGAAATTAGGTGTTTCATTTATAAAACTAGGTGGCTTTTCTTCATTAAAAAAGCCTGACGATATGGATAATCGATTCTTTAATAATGTCCCAACATGGTAAATGTTAAAAAAAATGGGTCTTTTATTGCTAAAATGTGAATGATAAAAATGGTGTACGAGTATATGAGAAATTATTGCTCAATTGCACATCGTGGATGACAACACTTTTGAATTTTTAATAGATAGAAACAATCATATTAAATATGTAACCATTGGTAACATTCACATTAAATGTGTAACTGTCAGTAACGTTCAGAAATGTTCAGTCATATTAAATGTGCAACTATCAATAACATTCATATTAAATATGTAACTGTCAGTAACTTTCAGAAATGTTTAGTAATGTTCACTTTGAATTGAATGAGGTTTTCCAATTTTACCTCTAATACTTTACTATATAAGAAGAGCTCTTCCTCCTCATTCTTCACAATAACTACAATATATAATTCCAGTATTCGATCTTCTCTTTTGGTTCCTCTTAATCCTAAAACCTTTGATGAAATAGTTCAGACATATTTGCTCGGTTCGTCGCAGAGTAGCTGTTTTGTGCTAAGTGTGCTATTGGTTTTATCATTGTATATTGGGAGATAGACGCTCAAAGTTCCTCAAATACCTACAGTGAAGGGGCGAATCTATTTTAAGGAAGTTGTGTTTACACATGCCTTAGTTTGTTGTTTTGTTCTTCAAAGTCAGATGCTAAAAACAACTTTCTAGACCATTTTATTTTTCTGTTACTTCAATTTAAAAAGTTTTTACTTCTATTTCTGTTTTGTAATTTAAATGATACAGTGTATTATCTTGTAACAATCTTAAAATAGATTCAACAGAACTATTTGAAAGCATTAAAAATATTGAACTTTTCTTTGTGTTTCAGAAATGACTACTGATGTAATTAATGGAGTTGAGGCCATTGAAGTTGTTGCCAAGTTTTGTTGTGCCCCAAGCTGTGACTCAAATAACTAGCCCAACTATGACTGTTCTGGTTAATCTTAGGGAGAAACCAGAAAAATTCAGTGGCTTGAATTTTAAGAGGTGACAGCAGAAGATAGTTTTCTATTTGACCACCTTGAATCTTACGAGGTTCTTGACTAAGAATGCTCCCAAACTCAAAGAATGTGAGGGAGATATTCAAGTTGTAATTGATGTTGATGCATGGAAACATTCTAATTTTCTATGTTGAAATTATGTCATGAACAGCTTGGCAGATTCGCTATATAGCGTGTATAGCTCAATGGAAACAACTAAGGAGTTATGGAGTCTTTAGATCAAAAATATAAGACCAAGGATGCTAGGGCCAAAATTTTTGTTGTTGGTCACTTCTTGGATTATAAAATGGTGGACTCTAAAACTGTGACCAATCAAATACAAGAGCTCCAAGTGATCTTACATGAGATTCGTGTCGAGGGGATAATCTTGAGTGAAACTTTCCAAGTGGTAGCAATCATTGAAAAGCTGCTACCGGCTTGGAAAGATTTCAAGAATTACTTAAAACACAAGGAAAATGAGATAAACATCAAAGAACTCATTGTTAGACTTCGAATTGAGAAAGATAACAAAGGTTCTATGAAGAAACTGTTCAATCTGGCAGTAGCTAAAGCTAATGTTGTTGAGCATGGTCAAAGCTCAAAAAACAACAAGAAAAAGTTTGGGTTGTTTGGCAAATGGGCCAAATTGGGACCAAAAGGAGGTATTTCCAAGAAGAAGTTTATGGAAAATGCTACAACTGTGGTATAATGGGTCATAGGTCCTCAAAGTGCAGGAAGCCGAAAAGGAATAATGAAGCAAATGTGGTTAATGATATCTCTCAAAATGTTTATGATATGAACCTCATTGCAATGATTTCTGAGGTGAATCTGGTGGATCTAAACCCAAAGGAATGGTGGATTGACACCAGTGCTACCCAACACGTGTGCTCCAATAAAGAGATGTTTAGTTGCTTTGAAACAATAGATAATGGGGAGAAGCTATTTATGGGAAATTCAGCTACATCTAACATCAAAGGTCAAAGCAAGGTAGTTCTGAAGGTGACTTCTGGAATAGAGTTGACTTTTAATAACGTATTGTATGTGCTAGAGATTTGGAAGATTTGGTATCCGGTTGCTACTAAACAAGCATGGTTTTTGCATTGTGTTTGAGTCTCACAAATTAATTTTGACTAAAAACAGAATATTTGTAAGAAAGGGTTATGTGTTTGATGGCTATTTAGGTTCAATGTAATGATTATCAAACCAAAGATGAATAAATTGAATAACTCTTCCACTTACTTGCTTGAGTCTTCCAATTTGTGGCGTGGTATACTAGGACATGTTAATTGTAATGCCTAATTATCTCCTACATAACCAATAATAAGTATTTTGCATGAATATACTTCTAATCAATACGCATTATCGGATTATGGCATACAATAGCTTGATTATACGAATATGAATAATTGTTACTATATGCTCCAGTTATGCTTTAACATGCATTAGTACATGAAATATGAGATCAAACTTTTATTTCTTGATTTAAGATATGCCTTAAGTACCCTTTTTGTAGTGAAAAGCTCGGCATCTCGGTTAAAAAAGATTGATATGTTGAATGGTTATAAAATGAATTATTTGTATTTCTCCATACTTGTTACATTTTAAAGTAATTATTTGCCTAAATATTTGTTTGAAATATGTTACATTTGGCTAAGAACTAAAAGTATGCAAAATGGTGCAATTTGATTGGTAGGTTGAATAGATTGCATAAAATCATTATAAACCGCGTTACACTTGATTATAACACAAAAGCATCAATTTTTGTCATCTCTCTAGAACGTGGCTCTTTGTATGAAAGGACACCAAGCATGAGTCAACCAATCATAACCCTTAACTTACATCTCTTTGAAATGTCAAACAAGTCATTTTTAACTATATTTTCTTATGGAACCTCCTCAAAAATGACCAGCCTTCTTCTCCAAAATTTCTCCACTCTCTTACTCATAAAAATTAAATTCAATCTATAGGAATTTATAGAATACAAACTAGAATAAGTTTTCACTCTTTTAAGGTTGAAAATCATTGATTTTAAAGCTCAATTCCAATTTAATCAACGTATATTCTTTTTCAATATTTCTATAAATTTATGTTATCTTGGATGGTTACATGCTTTAGTATATTTTTGTATGAATGAAAACTCAAGTGGGATAAATTTGAAACCAAAAGCAAGCTAGTTAAGCTACTTTATAGCAAAATTGATAGTCTTATGAAATATGTTTAATTTACTTATTTCTATTAATCTTGTAATGTTTATATTGTATTTGGATGTTCCTATGAATGGTTGAGAACAATAGAAATTAGTTTACTTAATTGATGGTTAGAATTAATTTAAGTTAGAATCAAGTTTACTCATGTTATTTTGTATTGTGTTCAAGTTTTGGAGGTTGCCCTAATATTTATATTTAGATTATTAGTTATTTAATGACTGTCCTAATATTTAATGTCTTGAATTAGTAGTAAGATATGAATTATGCATTATTTTTGAGGTCATGTAATTGATATGGAATTATTTATAAAAGATTAAAAACTGTATATGATTTTAATTAGAATAAATTATGTGATTTATTAAAAGGATATTAAAAGGTACATGATTTGATTATGTTAGGCCTTTAACACATTCTATCTTCCAAAGAAATTGACATTTTCACTTGGCATAAAGTGGACTTGAGGTAAGTTGAAACTTTTATTTGTTGTATCACAAGAATTATATAATGTTGTTCATATTTTACTGTGATAGTCATTATTTGCCAAATGATGTAATATTTGATGCATACATAGTTCATGAAGCATGATAGTATATTAAAAATATAATGAGGTTTTAGAAAGAGAAGTATGGTACTTGATTAATGATCGGGTAGGCAAGGGATGCGGGAGGAACCGGCGGACCCAACAAATGGTGGTAAATACTTGAGGTTGAAAAACCAGTATAGGAAAGCCATGATGAATGAGATAGAATACGGCTAATACCTGAGGTTGAAAGACCAAGTATGAAAACCCTGTATTATTTCTCTTATTGGCCAATCATTATGAATAGGTTCTGAAAACCATGGTCTATAGTTATTAGTTAAGTACCACATTTCAAGGGCCCTAAAGAATGATTTAGGAATAAATATTAATAAATTGAATAATACATTTAATCATTTATGTGATTTGCATGTACGTTATTTGTTATTGCATCAGTTTCACCTTATTGAGCCTTTAACTCATTAGATTCATATGACGCAAGTAAAAATGTACAGGTTTAGAGGTTGACGAGTCTCCAGAGCGGCCGGACAGAGCGGCCGGACTGAGTCTCCATGCTTTGAGTTGTTTTGTAGTCTATTTTGAAAGCTCTGTTTTGTTTTTAAATAAGTCGTTCTGTTATGGTTTTGTAAACAGATGTACTCAGTTTTGATTTATTTATATGGTGTGTTTAAAATGAAATGAAACAACAAATAAATTCAAGTTCTTTTCTCTTATATCCAAAAAGGGAATTTTTTATTAAAACTGTAACTCTAGTAATGATGAAAAGTTAACATTTCTTAATTTAAGTGTTGCAGTTTGTGGTATTAGAGCGGAGATTTAATCTTTCTTGTAGACATAAGAAGGTATATATGAACACGTCCTGGCTGGGAAAATCGGCCAACTATTTGTTTATTTGCTTTTATGCTTACTTGGTTAGATTTTATTTTATATTATTGTCATGATTATGCACTTATTATTGGCTAGTAAATGGAATAAGATTGGACAATGTATAGCAAGTCATGGCACCAAAAAGGAAGATAATGGATAATCATGAGGGTAATCATAGTTTGGTGAATAATTTGACTGATCTCATTCAACAACAGACTAGAATGCATGGTGAATAGATACAACAATTACTAGATATGCAACAAAGAAACTAAGAATATAATCAGCAACTTCCTTCATCACAGGTGTAATACAAATTTCGTTATCTGCAAAATTAACAAACAAGAAAAATAGTATAAATTGAATTTTTAATGTATCAAAAGAATTAAATAGTTACAATTTCTAACTAATTCTTCTGATTTTTCTCTTCAAGCACAATATCTTTTGGATTTGAAATTTTGGACGTAGAATCGCTGATTTGATCTCCTCCAAATATATTTCGTCATTCAATAACGTTAATTTGAGGGTTTAACACCTTAATTTCTAATTAAACATTACAACTTCAAGAACGTTGGCTTGGTGAATTGGTAACTTGTTAATGGCAGTAACCATTTGATCTCCTCCAATGTGGATTGGATTTCCAATAACATTAATTTAAGAGTTTAACAACTTAATTTTGAATTAAACGTTATCACTTGAATAGACTTTGCGATGAACGCCTTGACTTTTGCCTTGAACACTGTGGATCTCCTCGAACTTGATCTCCTTAAGTTGAGAGAATTCCTCTCACACCTTTCTTGCTTGGATTTTTTATTCACAACTTATGTTTAACTTTTTGGAGATGACCCCTATTTATACTTGTAGGATGAGGGCTTTTGCCATCTTTACTTGAAGAAGTGACGCGATTTGATTGGTCCTTCATAATTTAATGAGCATTTATTGCCTTAATCATAAGATGTGATTTGAATTACCAAAATATTGGTATTTATTTCTATAATTTTCAAGATACAATCTTGATTGCCAAGAATTAAGATTTGACATTTGGCGATATTTGATTAGCCAAAAATATATATTAAAATATCAATTAATTTACTATTTACTTTAGAAATTAAACTTGATTAAATTCCCAAAACATAAATAGAAAATATGAAATTGATATTTAATATATTATTTTATACGTATCATTATTTAATTGACCATAAATTTAATTTGTCTACAAATGCCCCATTGAGACTTATTTATAGATGATGTGTTTTAGAGTGAATAAGTCACGATAATTTCTTCAATTGGACCGTGTAGAAATGCATATAAACTTTTGGACTTGAGAAAATAAATCAAACACTTGAATGCTTTGGCAAATAACATACCTTCATTTTCCAGTTCTTCAATTTAAAGGCCCATATTTTTCTTCTTTCACTTTCTACACGAAATGGGTCAATAGTGTAAGACCTAAACTTGTTTGTCTTAAAGATCTATTTGCCCAAAGTGTTTCAGCCCACTCAAAATCAAGTAGAATGATGACTTCGACAAAATTTCAATTCCACTTTTGAAGACCAAAACGAAGAAAACATCCGTTTATTTCACCTAGTTTCCAATTCACTATTCCTTTCAATTTGCATGTTCCCTTTCTCTCTCTCTCTCTCTCTCTCTATATATATATATATATATACATGTATGTGTTACACATGGCCTAAAAGAATGATTGAGGCCCACATGCCTAAAGAGAACAAATTGCCATCTTAATGCTTGTGCCTTGAAATCTCCATACTTTCTTTTGAGTGACGAAAATGATAGTTTTCTTTCCATTAATCTTTTGTCCAAAATTTCTTCTCTATCATTTTTTTTCTACCCACTTTTTTTATATTTAATTTTTTTTAACAAAGCCAAATAGGGCCCTATAATCATCAAGTTGAATAATATAGTTGCAAATGATTGTTGCAATTGTATTTTCCAAATTGAAGTTGCTACCATTGTTTTTTTTTTCTTTCCAAATTTGAAGCAAACATATCAGAGCTCCATTAAAACTGAATTTTCTTCCGCCAACAACTAGAGAATCAAAGAATTTCCTTATTATCTGACAAAGAAGTTTCAGAAAATTCCTTCTAACCACATGTTTCTTTTTCAATGTTGGAAATTTTTCCATCTTTGACAATTACCAATGTCTATAAAAAGAGAGCTCTTACATTAGTTTTCTTCAACAGGCAACAAATAGAGCAGTGAATTCATTTGCAATCTAATTTCTTTTGGTTTAAAAAAAAATTAAATCGGCAAGCACTTCTTATAATTACTTCATGCAAATGCTTTGCATGAATCAATAAATCACATATTTGTCAGTTTGTTTCTTTCAGCTTGCTTCTTCTGTGTTTTTTTTTTTTATGTTGTAGGGTGTTCCTTCAAGTATTTTCCCTGAGAGCGCATGTCGAATTTATGCACCACTTGTCGAACTGGTGCAAATAAACTAATTCTAACTTTTGAGAACCTTCACTCGTCTTTTTTTTAAATGTTGATCAGTAAGTTTATTTTTTATTTTATTTTAATTTTGTAGGCATTGATTCAGAAGATTCCTTCAACACAGAGTTCCTAATTGGCCCATAAGTTAAGTGTGTTATGTTAGCCTCTGAATTTTAGTAAGCTCCTTATCAACTGAATTTTTGAACGATTTGTTGAAGTAGTGGAAAGAAGCTGCTTCTAACTTTTCAGAATCCCTTTATATATATATATATATATATAATTATGTTTCTCCTTGCAGTTGCTGGTAAAAGAAATTCATTTTGTATTTACATTGATAACAAGAATTTGAAACAACTTTTAACTTGATTTGCCTTAGAATTTTACAGCAATGATTTTTATGTCAAAGGATTCAATCAAACCATGATTTTCTTCATTTATCGCATACTTGATTTTTCTTCTATCAAGTTAACTCGCTTATTTGCTTGTACTTTGATAACTTTTGCAATGATTTATTTCAAAGATATTTTTTCTTTTTATGGAATCCAACACATGGTGATCCTTGATGATGAGAGTCAATCCATAAAGAAAGGCACAATTTTGGTAGTTCACGATCCCCTTATTGGTCGATACGCAAAGTAATGGCCAAGGTTGACGAATCTATTTTACTTGGAGGAATGGTCCCGGGAGATTCCTTTAAGCAAGACTTCTAAGGTGTGGTCTTTGCAAGCAACTCATCATTAGCAATCAAGCTAGCCAACTCTATTGCCAACATTGGGTCGCTGCATCATTGAAGGCAATGCCAAGTGGGGGGATGCAATCCAATTCCTTGGCGAGTTTCACTACATTAAGGGATATTGGGAATGAACTGAAGACATCCTCAGTCGGTGCGAGCATAAGCTTCTTGCGGCGTAAATATACGACTCAGTGTATACTTCATTGTTCACGTATGATCGCAACTCTGACATAGTCAAGGTATTTTGCGAGACATGGTGTCCACTCACCAACGCTTTGTTGACTTCCCTTGGAGAATTGTTTATATCACCGTGGGATCTGCACACTCTTGTGGGCCTTTCTATGATTAGATTTTTCTATGATGAAGTTGTTCCCTGTGCCAAGGAGCTTACTGGTGTCGATGAGGTAGGAAGTAGATTCGTCCCTTGCTCTTACAACCACTTACTTCATGCTTATCATTTGCTTCAAATGAGTGCTAATGGAGATCAACCTTCTCAAGTATCCATTGGCGAGTGGATTAGATTTTGGTCCAAGAAGACTGTTAGGTACCATTCACCTTCTCCATGCAGAGAAAATAAGTTCGTCCATCCCAAATCAACTCACAATCCACTTGGCAACTTCGGCATACATGGAGAATGGTGCCCCGCAGAGAAGGCTTCATTTTCAAAGCTTGGCATTAAAGAGAGCTCGAGAGAAGAAACACATTTGGCAGTTTACTTAGCTTGTTGGCTTTGCACATTTGTTCTTCCAAGCGATGACATCAACTTGATACACTCTAGTATCTTCAAAATGGAGAGCATAATGACAAGTGGGCGAATGGTGGGCCTTGTTGTTCCTGTCTTAGCAAGCATTTACAAAGGCTTAAACAAGATCGCAAATTCTGTAAGACCATCCCACGTGCATTCAACATTCCCCATTCACTTTGTCTACAGTTGGTTGGCGCATTACTTCAAGACTCATCACCAAATTTGGCAAGGAGTACTAGGCCCTAAAATGGCGATCTTCTCTGGTGAAGGAAAAGCAAGGTATCATGATCCCAAAGATGCTAGCAAGCAAATCCACAAAGGATACCTTGTTTCTTGGACTTGCACCATAATCACCAAGAACAAGGATTTCTTATATGTTGACAATGGGAATGCAGAGGGATTTGAGCAAAACTACTTTATTGCCATTTGCTCAAGCTTTTTTTCTTTATGGCAGGGTGGACACTTTATCATTGGACCTTATATTCCCCATCAATTTAGTCATCAATTTGGATTCTATCAAGTGGTGCCGGTAGTTCTTTCACGAGATATTCGCAAAGCTTCTTTAGAAGAAGGAGTTCACTATTGACATTTGTGCACCTTGTCCAAACCTATGTCTAAGGCACATCTTTCTTGTATACCCCCAAATGCAAAGAAGTTCTCATCGAAAGACTATAAGAAGTGGTGGGCCAAGGTTTATGAAATTCACTTTGAAGAAAATATTCTGAGCTTGATCAATTTGAAGCCAAGTAAGATCTCACCTAAAGGCAAGGAGTATGACGATGAAAATGGCCCACTTTATGATTCCCCATATATGCACATTGTATCTTTTCTCAAAGAATGCAATATTCAAACCATCAAGCCTCTCGAAGCCAACAAGAGAAAGAGTACTTCTCACCCTATTGAGGAAAGTGGTAGTAGTAATGGGGACCGTTATTGGAAAAGACCCAAAAGGAACGTTCAACCTTTGGAGCCAAGAGACATTGGTATTCATAATGTTACAAACAACCCATGTTAAATGGAGAACTTTGTTGAAGAGGTTCTTTCTCAATTTTTTTTTCTTTTTCTTTTAAGTATAAGAAATAAGTTCTTTTCTAACTTAACACATGTAATGTTTCAGTTGGAGGAATAACTATTTAACATTGATGACGAGGGATCATAAGACATCCAAGGGTCAATCGTGGGGCCCAACTTATTGGCTACAAGTCCTTCAGTTGACAAGGAAGTACAAAAGAAGACATTCAACTTGGCTAGGGCTAAAAAAACACCTCATTGTGCTGTATTTTCAGTGTTTGAAGGTGAAAAGTTTATACTTAACCACCAAAAGGAGTATCTTCATAAGCTATGAAATGATCTTCATGAAATGATAGCAAGTACTTCGGTTGATTCTGTCTCGTCTATCAATGATGACGTGTTGTTTGTTCCTGAATCCATGAAGAGCTTCAACAAGTTTGACATCTCTCATTTAGAAGAATTATTGGAAGCATTTTTTGCCAAGGCTGCTACTTATGATAAGGCAAGGTCAACATCATCCAAAATGGTATCTAAAGAACTTCTTGCGCGATAATTGAGTGAAGCTAAAGGTTGTCTCCATGATGCCAAGACTAGAGAAAGCAAAGAAGTCAACCAAATTTAATCCATAAGGAAGAGTTGGAGCAAATCAAGAAAAAGCTTGACAACTTGAAGGTATGAAGGAAGAACTTGACTGCGTCATTGAAATGATAACAAGAACTTCTTCAGAATGCTCAAGCTAAAGTTCATGAGATTGAATAGGAAGTTATTGCTATCAAGAATACTTTTTCTTTGAGTAATGAAGTGGTTGAGAACTTGAAGATTTTAGTGGTACACTTTAAGGCCGCCAAAGAAGAGTTGAAGAATTTAAGTCCTTTTGCTTAAGATTTTTTTTTTAGCTTCATGTAATGAATGTCACTCATTCTTGAAATTACATAATAGAAATTTTCCTTTTTCTATTTTGCAATCCTTTGAGTGCATTTACTTTCATCAAAACTCATGAAGTGTAATCCTTTTTTTTCTTTTTTTCTTTTTTCAATAAATTACTATCTCATATGAAAAAAAAAAAACAATATTCATTACAAACTCATAACTAAACTTAGAAAATATCTAAGCTGCCTATGTATCCTAACAAAGGGAACAAGTCATAACGTAGTTCAAAAAAACTTTTTTTTAGAGGGGCGGTGCCGTACATAGTTTATACTCATGCGGGCCAGGAGTATCTATTACTTTACCACCTTGGACTAGGTGGGATATTTAATATTTTAACCACATAAAATTCCTTTAATGGAGTGAATTAACAATTTAACAACGTGTATTCACTTTTGGTGGGGTGAGTTAGTAGTCTAACCATGTGCACTACCTTTGGTCGGTACCATTCACAGTTTATACTCGTGCGAGTCAGTAGTAACATGCAGTTTAGGCTCATATGTCAAGGAGCCTTTTTTTTTTTTTAAACTTCAAGCATAGTAGTGTTTTAAGAACTTTCCATTTATTGGTCCAATTCTTAAGCCATCTCCAACAACCAATTTATAAGCGCCATTTGTGTAAACTTCTTTAACAACATAAGTATCATCCCACTTTGATGTAAATTTATTTCCAGTCCTATGAATAGTAATGATTAGCCTTCTTACAGCAAGTGCCAAATCACCAACTTGAAAAGAGCATGATCGTACTTTTTTGTTGAACGCCCTGGAAAGGCGAGCTTGATAACACACAAGTCTTTGTTGTGCTTCTACCTTTTCTCATCAAGAGCTTCTAAGTATTCAAGGCGTAAGTATGCATTTTCTTCCTTAATTAGTCCTTCTTGTATAGCTATCCTCAATGATGGAATTTGCTGCTCAAGAGGAATGTCAGCTTCAACGCCATACACCAATGCGCAAGGAGTTACTTGTGTAGGCATTCTATATGTAGTTCTATATGCCCATAAAGCTTCTCCGATTTCATGTTAGTCTCGCTTGGACTTAGTGATCACTTTCTTCAATAAATTACACAAAGTCTTATTGAATGCTTTAGCAAGGCCATTGGCAGCGACATAGTACATAGAAGATTTTTTTATTTGAAACCAAATCTCTGAAAAAGCTTATCTATCAGACTATTGCAAAAGGGCTTTCTATTATCCGTGATTATATATCGTGGAATCCCATAGCGATAAATAATGTTGATGCGGATAAAGTCAGCAATATTTTCATTCTTTACTTAGAAAAGTAGTCAGTTGCAGCGAAAATATACAAATTTCTGCTAGAAGACTTTGTAATAGGTCCAACCACATCTAAGCCCCAAGCATCGAATGGCCATGAAGCAATAGTAGGGTGTAATGGCTCAGGCGGTTGGTGAATGAGGTTTTCATGAAAGTAACAAGCTTGACATCTTTGTGAGTAATCCATGCAATCCTTTACCATTGTCGGCTAATAGTAACCCATTCTTTTTATTCAAAAGTGCAACTTTGGGTTCGATCGATGAGCACCACAAATCGTCGAATGGGCTTCTTCCATAGCTTAGATGGCTTCATCATCACCTAAACATCTCAATAAGACTCTATCAAATGAGCATCTATAAAGTGCGCCTTTGTAATAAATGAAGTGAGCCGCACAACGCCGAATATCAACTCTTTGACGTGGGTCATCAAGTAGCTTCTCATACTTCAAATAATCCACAAGTGGTTGATGCCAATCTTTATTCTCTATTTCAAACACTTCAACGACATGGTTTTCTTCTTCTTCATCGCAGCTCTCATCCTAAAAAATTGGTGGTACAACCCAACTTCTGCATATTGGTACATGAACTTCACCTTCAAGTATGGCGAGTGTAAAAGTGAGATTTGCTAAAGCATCAGCTTGCTTATTATCCTTTCTTAGCACATGGTTAATTACTACATCTCCAAGCCATCCAATAAATCTTTTAGCATAATTGGAATACGAAAGTAGATCAGGTTTCTTGACTTCATACAGACCAATCATTTGATTGACTACTAATTTAGAATCTCCATATACCTCAAGATGTAGTTACTTTATGTCAATAGCCATTTTGAGTCCAAAGATAAGAGCTTGATATTCAACCACATTGTTTGAACAATTTTGGGTTAAGGCGAAAGAGTATGGTAATACTGCCCCATCAGATGTAATGAATACAAATCCAGCACCGACTCTTTCTCTATGAGAAGCTCTATCAAAATACATCTTCCAAGGAGGAGTAACTTCAATTACAAGAACATCTTCATCTAGTAGGTCATCAGATAGCTCCTACTCGGTCGGGATAGGATGATCAGCCAAAAAATCTACTAAAACTTGTTCTTTCACAACCTTTTGAGGGATATACACGATCTCAAATTATTGCAACTAAAGGTACCACCTTGCAAGTCTATCAAAAAAACTGGCCTTATCATGACATACTTTAGTGGATTTGCTTTTGAGACAAGACGAATAGTATGAGCTTGAAAATAATGTTTTAGCTTCTAGATTGCAAAGATGAGAGCCAAGCATATCTTTTCGATTAGTGAATAGTTTAACTCATTTGGCGTCATCATATTACTCAAATAGTACAAGGCCCTCTCTTTCCCATTATTATTCTCTTACGCTACTAAAGCTCCAACAAAACGTTCTTGAGCAGCAATATAAAGTATCAATGGGCATCGAGGTACTGGTGCAACCAACACAAGAAGCTTCATCAGATAGGCTTTTATACTTTTAAAAACATTCCTACAAGACTCATCCCACTTAAACGGAATATCTTTCTTCATAAGACTACTAAATGACTGGCATCAACTGACCAGATTTGAAATAAACCTTCGAAGATACGCTAATTTTCCTTGCAAACTTTTAAGTTCATGAATGTTTTGAGGTTCAGGCATCTTTAGAATTGCATCAATTTTTTCTTGTTCGATTTCTATCCCTCAATGACGAATAATAAACCTAAGGAATTTTCCAGACTTGACACCAAATACACATTTCAATAGGTTCATCGTGAGTTGATATCTTCTCAAGCATTCAAAGACTTTCCTTAGATCATGAAGATGATCTTCTCGCATTTTGGACTTTACAACCATATCATCAACATAGCACTCGATATTTTTATGAAGCATATCATCAAAGATCTTCTGCATAGCCCTTTGATATGTAGCACCAGCATTCTTCAATCCAAATGGCATCACTTTGTAGCAATATATACCTTTGGGGTTACAAAATGCTGTTAGTTCTTCATTCTTTGGCTTCATGCATATTTGATTATATCTAGATGAATCATCCATAAAGGATAATGCTTCATGTTCTATAGTAGCATCGATCATGAGTTCGGTAATGGGCAACTAAAAGTTATCTTTAGGATATGCACTATTCATATCTCTAAAATCAACACAAACTCGAATCTGACCATTCTTCTTTCTCATAGAAACAATGCTAAAGATCCATGTGGGATACTTGACTTCTCGAATGAACCCAACTTCAATAAGTTTATTCACTCAAACTTCAATTAATGGGACCAACTCAGGCCGAAATTGACATTGAGCTTTTTTTTATAAGACGAGCTCCCTTCTTAATAGACAAGTGATGAACTGCCACTTTTGGATCCAATCCAGGCATTTCTTTATATGACCAAGCAAATACATCTTTAAACTTATATAGAAGTTCGATGTATGCTTTATCTTCATCATTAGTCAACAAAGCACTTATATAGATTGGTTGAGGGTTATCAGCATTACCTAAATTAATCTTCTTTAATTCATTTATAGTGGCTTCAACACATTCTTCAAGCTTAGAAGGAGCAGCCTCAGCATCCTCTTCTTCGAATGGAACTTCTTCACTTAAAGTGATATGATTTGTTGACACAACATTACTTTCTTCATGTTCAATCTCCTTGAAATCAACACATGTCCTCATTTAGCCATTCTTTTGTCTTATACAAACTATTTTCATGGCATCATCTATTTTCTCAATATAACCACCACTGATCGATTTGAGGATTTTCTTATGACATTTTGAGGAATTGCATGGTCGATGCCACTATTAATGTGATAAAAGGAAGCCATACTTTCTCTATCATTTTCTTCATTGTCTTGGGTTCATGTAAAAATAATAATTTGCAATTTAACATTTAAGACTTTATCGCACGATATGATCAAAGTAGTGCACCACCTCATATGAGATGGGATCAAACTTTAAGTTTCCACTTTCAAGAATAGATGATTTGTGTGATCAATTTCAAGGAGCATCAGTATTTTCTAAGATCGATTTGCGCTCTGGGTATCATTAATTAAAGATCAAGGAAGAAGACATACAAAAGACTGCATTTCAAACAAGGTGTGGACATTATGAATTTTTAGTGATGCCTTTCGGTTTAACCAATGCCCCCATAACTTTTATGGATATAATGAATAGGGTGTTCAAGCAGTTTCTTGATAAATTTGTGATTTGTTTTTTGATGACATCCTAATTTATTCACGGGATAGAGAAGAGCTAAGGAACATTTGAAAATTATGCTAGAAGTTCTTAAGGAAAAATAATTGTACGCTAAATTCAAGAAGTGCAAATTTTGGCTTGAGTAAGTGGTATTCCTAGGTCATGTAGTATGTAGGAATGGCATTTCCATTGATCCAGGCAAGGTAGAAGCTGTCATTAAGTGACCAACACCAACAAATGTATCAAAAGTAAGAAGTTTCTTGGGATTAGTAGGGTACTATCGATGATTTATTCAGGGGTTTTCAAAGATAGTAACTCCATTGACAATGTTAACAAGAAAGAATATGAAGTTCTTGTGGAGCGATACTTGTGAAAAAAGTTTTCAAGAATTGAAACATAAATTGACCACAACTCCTATTTTTTGCCATTCCAATAGGAACTGGTGGATTTGTGATGCATAGTGATGCTTCAAAAAATGGTTTGGGTGTTATTTTGATGCAAAATGGGAATGATATTTCCTATACTTCAAGGCAATTGAAGGAGTATGAAAAGAATTATCCAACCCATGATTTGGAACTTGCTGCTGTGGTTTTAGCTTTGAAAATCTGGAGACATTATTTGTATGGTGAGAAGTGTGAGATTTACACAAATCATAAGAGTTTGAAGTACTTTTTTACCTAAAAGGAGCTGAATATGAAACAAAGAAGATGGTTAGAACTTGTGAAGGATTATGATTGTGTAATCAACTATCATCCTGGTAAAGCGAATGTGGTTGCAGATGCATTGAGCAGAAAATTCACGTCTTCTCTTTTTGTTATACAAAAGTTAATACTATTGGATTTGCAGAGATTAGAGCTTGAAATTGTACCTAAAGGAAAAAGTGTTCATTATCAGCCTTAGTATTGAAACATGCACTTCAAGATAGAATTAAAGAAGATCAAAAGGTAGATATGCATTTATGTAAATTGAAAAGAAAGATTGATGCTGGAAAGAGGCTTATGTTATTGATGATGGAATTATTCGATATAAAGGGAGACTGTGTGTACTGTTTGGCAAGGCCATGAAATGAAATATTTTAGAAGAAGCTCATACTACTCCTTACTCAGTACACCCAAGTAGCACAAAAATGTATAGACTTACAACAATATTATTGGTGGCCTAACATGAAGAGAGATATAGCAAAATTTGTGACTGAATGTATAACTTGTTAATAAGTTAAGATTGAACATCAAAGATCATCAGGGTTGTTGAAACCTTTGTTGATTCTAGAGTGAAAATGGGAGCACATTACAACGGACTTTGTACTTGGATTACCTAGAACTCAAAAAGGGAACAATTCCATATGGGTGATTGTTGATAGATTAACTAAATCAACCTATTTTCTTTCAGTGAAATCCACATATAATATAGACCAATATGCTCAATAATGTATTAAAGAGATAGTCAGGTTACATGAAGTGCCAGTTTCAATAGTATCCGACAAAGATCCTAAGTTTACATCTACATTTTAGAAGAGCTTACACAGTATCATGGAAATGAAATTTGCATTTAGTGCAACATTTCATCCACAAAGTGATGAGCAATCAGAGAGAGTTATTCATATATTGGAGGATATGTTAAGAGCTTGTGTACTAGATTTTCAAAGGAGTTGGGATGTGAAGCTTTCATTAGTGGAGTTTACTTATAATAATAGCTACCAATCAACAATTGGGATGGCGCCTTATGAAGCATTGTATCGAAGGAAATGTAGATCTCCAGTTCATTGTGATGAAGTTGGAGAATGAAACCTGCCTGGTCTGAAAATAGTTAAACATACCGCTAAGGTAGTGGAGAAGATACGAGAGAGAATGAAGATCGCACAAAGTAGATAGAAAAGTTATACAGATAAATGGAGAAAAGATCTAGAGTTTGCCACTGGGGATCATGTGTTCTTAAAAGTAGCTCCCATGAAAGGTGTTATGAGATTTGGAAAGAAAGGATAACTCAGCCCAAGGTATGTCGGCCCATTCGAGATTCTCAAAAGAGTTGGTAATAAAACTTATAGAGTGGCCTTACCTCTGTTATTATCTAGTATGCACAATATTTTCCATGTGTCTATGTTGAGAAAGTACATTTCAAACCTTTTACATGTGTTAAGTTATGAACTATTGGAATTGACTTCTGATTTAACTTATGAAGAAAAACCAGTACGAATTCTGGATCGAAAGGAAAAATAGTTAAGAACAAAAAAGATTGAACTTGTTAAAGTGTTGTGGAGAAATTATTCTACAGAAGAGGCCATGTGGGAAAGAGAAAAATAAATGCAGAGCAAGTATCTGGAATTATTTGGTACGTCAAAATTTTGAGGCTAAAATTTTTATAAGAAAGGAAGGATTGTAATGTTCAATTATTTGCTACATAGTCAATAATAAGTATCTTATTTGAATATGCATCTAATCAATACGTATTATCGGATTATAGCATACAAATAGCACAATTGCATGAATATGAATAATTGTTACTATATGCTCCAGTTATGCTTTAACATGCATTAGTATATGAAATATGAGATCAAACTTTTGTTTCTTGATTTAA
Source organism: Paulownia fortunei (assembly GCA_019321725.1). Classification (NCBI taxonomy): domain Eukaryota; kingdom Viridiplantae; phylum Streptophyta; class Magnoliopsida; order Lamiales; family Paulowniaceae; genus Paulownia; species Paulownia fortunei. The sequence goes on from CM033112.1 coordinate 6,483,280, forward strand.
CATATGCCTTAAGTACCCTTTTTGCAGTGAAAAGTTTGGTATCTCGGTTAAGGAAAATTGATGTGTTGAATGCCCATGAAATGAATTATTTGAATTACTCTATACTTGTTATATTTTAAAGCGATTATTTGCCTAAATATGGCTGGAACTATGTTACATTTGACTAAGAACTAAAAGTATGCAAAATGGTGTAATTTGATTGATAGGTGGACTAGGTTGCATGAAATCATTATAAACAGCATAACACTTGATTATAACACTAAAGAATCAATTTTCATCATCTCTCTAGCCCATAAATGTAGCTCTTTGCATGAGAGGACATCAATCATGAGTCAACCAATCATAACCCTCCACTTGTCTCTCTTTGAAATGTCAAACAAATCATTTTTAGCCATATTTTCTTGTGAAAGCTCCTCAAAAATGACCAGCCTTCTTCTCCAAAGTTTCTCCCAAATTTCTCCACTCTCTTACTCACAAAAATTGGATTCAATCTATAGGAATCCATAGAACGCAAACTAGAACAAGTTTCCACCCTTTTTAGCTTGAAAATCGTTAATTTTGAAGCTTAATTCTAATTTAATCAAGGTATATTCTTTTTCAATGTTTCTTATGATGAATTTATGGTATCTTGGATGGTTACATGTTTTAGTATATTTTTGTATGAATAAAAATTTAAGAGGGATAGATTTGAAGCTAAAACTGAGCTAGTTAATCTAGTTTCTAGCAAAATTGATAGTCTTGTGCAATATGCTTAATTTACTTATTTCTATTAATCTTGTAATGCTTATATTGTGTTTGAAAATTCCTATGAATGATTGAGAACAATAGAAATTAATTTGATTAATTTATGGTTAGAATTAATTTAAGTTAGAATTGAGTTTACTCATGTTATTTTGGATTGTGTTCAGGTTTTGGGGGTTGCCCTAATATTTATGTTTAGATTATTAGTTATTTAATGACTTCCCTAATGTTTAATGTCTTGAATTAGTAGTAAAATATAGAGTATGCATTATTTTTGAGGCCATGTAATTGATATAGAATTGTTTACAAAAGATTGAAAAATGTATATGATTTTAATTAAAATAGATTATGTGATTTTATTATGTTAGGCCTTTAATACATCATATCTTCAAAAGAGATTGACCTTTTCACTTGGCATAAAGCGAACTTGAGTTAAGTTAAAACTTTCATTTGATATATCACAATAATCATATAATGCTGTTCATGTTTTAATATGATTGTCATTATTTGATGCATATATGGATCATGAAGCATGATATTTTATATTAAGAATATAATGAGGTTTTTTAAAAGGAAGTATGGTACTTGATTAATAGTTGGGTAGGTAAGGTACACGGGAGGGACCGACGGACCCAACAAATAATGGCAAATACTCGAGGTTGAAAAACTGGCATAGAAAAACCACAATGAATGAAACATAATACGGCTAATACCTGAGGTTGAAAAACCAAGTATAGAAAACCCGTATTATTTCTCTTATTAGTCAATCATTATGAACAGGTTTCGAAAACTACGGTCTATAGCTATTAGATAGGTACCACACTTTAAGGGCCATAAAGAATGATTTATGAATGAATGTTATTAAATTGAATAATGCATTTAATCATTTATGTGATTTGCATGTATGCTATTTGTTATTGCATCAGTTTCACCTCACTGAGCTTTTAGATCATTAAATTCATATGACGCAGGTGGAAATGTATAGGTTTAGAGGTTGACTGAGTCTCCAGAACGGCCGAACATAGATTTGTTCATATGCCACTTCAAGGTGTTTTGTAGCCTATTTTGAAAACTCTATTTTATTTTTAAATAAGTCAATCTGTTATGGTTTTATAAACAGATGTACTCAATTTTGATTTATGTATATGGTGTGTTTAAAATGAAATGAAATAACAAATGAATTCAAGTTCTTTTCTCTTATAGCCAAAAAGGAAAACTTTTATTAAAGCCATAACTCTAGTAATGATGAAAAGTTAATATTTCTTGATTTAACTGTATTAGTTTGTTTAGGTTGTGCAGTTAGGTTAAGAGGTGCTACATTAATTATGATACTTTACTTAGATTAATTAACTTAAATTGCCTACATTCCATATTGATTCTAAACATAAGTGTGAAACTTGTGTTGAGGCAAAATTGACAAGGTCATCTTTCCAATCTATTGAAAGAAATACTGAACCACTTGATTTAATTCACACGGATACATGTGATTTAAAAGCTATACAAGCACGTGGTGGCAATAAGTATTTCATTACTTTTGTTGATGATAGCAAAAAATATTGTTATGTAAATCTTCACAAAAGTAAAAACGAAGCTATAGAGAAATTTGTTCTCTATAAAAAAGAACTTAACATAAAAATTAAAGTGCTAAGAAGTGATCGAGGAGGTGAGTATGAATCATCCTTTGTTGAATTATGTGCACGACATGGAATCACACACAAAACAACGACACCTTATTCACCTCAACAAAATAGTACTGCAGAACGGAAAAATCATATGTTGAAAGAAATGATGAATGCATTGTTGTTAGGTTTTGGGTTGCCTCAGAACATATGGGGAGAATTTGTGCTATCAGTTAATTACCTTTTAAATAAGGTGCCCCGAAAGAAAGAGGACAAAAGCTACTCATGGAAAAAATGAAGTCTTCCTACAAATACTTACGAGTGTGGCGTTGTCTTGCCAAAGTGGTTGTACCTACATTAAAGGAGGTTAAAATAGGTCCAAAAACTATTGACTTCATTTTCATTGGATATGCACATAACCGTAGTACCGTGCGTGAGTCTAAAATTCCAAATGTCCACAAGAACATGACAATAGAGTAAAGAAATGCCTCTTTCTTTGAACATGTGTTTCCACACAGATCCGAAAAGAATGCAAGTTCCTCTAAACAAACTTATTAAACAATGGAATAAGAACAAAATAAAGAAGATAAGGTCGAATTTAAACAAAGCAAAAGAGCTAGAACAGAAAAATCCTTCAGTCTGGATTTTCTAACCTATATGTTAGAAAGTGAACCTCAAAGATTTTAAGAAGTTATGTCTGAAGGGCCTCAATGAAAAGAGGCGATTAATAGTAAAATAGATTCTATTCTACAAAATCATACATGGAAACTAGTGGATCTCCCTCCTAAAAGCAAACCACTAAGATATAAAAGGATTTTCAAGAGAAAAATAAAAGCAGATGAAAGAATTGATAAGTATACGGATAAACTAGTGATTAAAGATTACAGATAATGAGAAGGCTTGATTACTTTGATATGTATTCTCTAGTAACAAGAATAACCTCTACTAGGATGATACTTGTGATTGCCGCCTTGCGAAATCTTGAAGTACATCAAATAGATGTAAAAATTGCTTTTCTAAATGGAGATTTACAAGAAAAAGTCTACATGGAACAACCTAAGGGTTTTTTTTACTCTATGGAAGGAAAATAAGGTCTGTAAATTGGTGAAGTCATTGTATGGCTTGAAACAAGCACCAAAACAATAACATGAAAATGTGATTATGTCATGATAGAATATGGATTTAAAATCAACGAATGTGACAAATGTGTTTATGTTAAAGACAATAAAAATAGCTATGTCATTTTATGTCTTTACATAGATGACATGCTTATCATTAGTAGTAATGATAAGATGATTAAATCCACTAAAGATATATTGAACTCAAGATTTGACATGAAAGATATAGGTTTAGCTGATGTAATCCTTGGAATTAAGATCTATAGAACATCAAAAGGACTAGTTTTGAGCCAAACACACTATGCGGACAAGATTCTTGAGAAATTTAACAAGAATGATTCTGCATTGGCTAGAACTCCGACAGATATATGTCATTATCTATCAAAAAATACAGGTGAGGGTGTCTCTAAAGTAGAGTATTCTAAAATCATTAGAAATTTGATGTACTTGATGAGTTATACAAGACCAAACATAGCCTACGCAGTTAGTAAACTGAGTAAATACATGAGTAATCCAGAGGCTGACCACTAGAGAAGGATAGTGAGAGAACTAAGGTACTTAAAATATACTCATGGTTATGGGCTGCATTATACTAGATATCCCATTGTTATTGAAGGATACAGTGATGCCAACTAGATTTCTGATATCAAAGACTCAAAGTTTACAAGTGGATTTATATTCACATTGGAAAGTGCAGCTATTTCATGGAAATCTTCTAAGCAGACAGTTATAGCAAGATCCACTATGGAATCTAAATTTATAACACTAAACAAGTGTAGTGAAAAGGTTGAATATCTACACCAATTCTTAGAGGATATTTCAAGATGGCTAAAGCCTGTGTCATCAATCTGCATATATTATGATAGCTAATCTGTGATCGAAAAGGCATAGAGCACCATGTGTAATGGTAAATCTAAACATATACGTCGTAGACACAATACCATAAGACAACTTCTCTCAAATGGCATTATTTTTGTTGACTATGTGAAGAAAAAGGATAACCTGGAAAATTCGCTAACCAAAGGGTTAAACAAAGAGTTATTTGCAAAATCATCAAAAAAAATAGGACTTAAGCCTTTGAAATAATGAGTTGATACAATGGAAACCCAATCTAGTTGACTGGAGATCTTAAAATCTAGGTTCAAAGGGACAACCTAATTGTAATGATTTAGAGGACCACTGTAGGGGTTATCTCATGTCTATTCCTATTGTGTAATAGTGATGCTCAAAAGAAAAGGATAAGTAATAGGCTTTTAATAATTCTTATGCATCGGGAATCCGAGTAGTAATGCGGGTTACTCTTAATTAAGCATTACCTATGTGAGAATGAAGTGGGGCCGTTGCAAAGAGAATTGTGTGGGGCTCAATTCTTAGAAACTCTCACAGAAATAGGCACACGTTCATGGCCACTAACAAACATAATAATGAGAACTGAGTTGTGTTAGAAAGAATCATGTTTGAGGTATATCATCATTTACATAAAAGGCAGAACAATTCAAGGATATCACTTCTATTAGTCAACTAGTAAAGTAAATATACTTTCACAAAGGAAGGCTCAAAGGGTAACACCTACCTATCCTATGCAGGTTTCAACTGTGGAACTTTATCACCAAGTCTTCCATATCTTTACAATTTCCATTCATATGGGGAATTGTTATAAAAATAGGTCTTTTTGCTCAAACATGAATGAGAAAAATGGTGCACGAGTGAATGAGAAATTATTTTTCTCAATTGCACATCATGGATGACAATACTTTTAAATGTGTAATGGATAGAAATGGTCATATTAAATGTGTAACCATTAGTAATATTCACATTAAATGTGTAACTGTTAGTAATATTCTGAAACATTTGATTATATTAAATGTATAACTGTCAGTAACGTTCATATTAAATGTGTAACTGTCAGTAATGTTCATTAACATTCAGAAATATTTAGTAATATTCACTTTGAATTGAATGAGGTTTTCTAATTTTGCCCCTACACTTCACTATATAAGAAGAGCTCTTTCTCCACATTCTTCACAACAACTACAACATACAATTCCAACATTTGGTCTTCTCTTGTGGTTCCTCTTAATCCTAAAACCTTTGGTGAATTAGTTCATACGCATTTGCTTGGTTCGTCATATAGTAGCTGCTTTGTGCTAAGTGTGCTATTGTTTTTACTATTGTAGTTTGGGAGACAGATGTTCAAAGTTTCTCAAGCACCTACAGTGAAAGGGTAAATCTATTTTAAGAAAACTGTGTTTACACAGGCCTCGATTTGTTATTTTGTTCTTCAAAGTTAGATGCTCAAAGCAACTTTCTAAACTAGTTTGTTATTTTGTTTCTTCAATTTAAAAATTATTACTTCTATTTCTGTTTTGCAATTTATTATTTTGTAACAGTAAAAATGTGCATTCAAACTATCAGGCCAAGGAGCTTTATTTGGGCAAAACAACTTTCTTGCTACCCAAATTTCCTACTCTTCAATTGGTAACAATGAAGCATTTGAATCTGCAATTGAAAGGCTGAATTTGTTGTTGAAATTTTTGGAGAAAAATGCAATAAATTTCCTATGCATTTCATTAGTATTTGCAACCCCACTGATTAGTAGGAAGTTTTAGATCTTAAATAAGATTACAGCCTTTCCTAACCATGGCATAATCATGAATAATTTTTGTGTTATCATTGCTCTCTTTACCACTTAATAATTCAAGAGGCAAGAACGAAGTTAGTAAATTTAATCTTGAGGTGAGATTTAATTTTTTCATACGAAAAAGAAATATTTTCAACCAGAGAATCTTGTAATTTTTAAGAACAAAATTTTAAATTTTAATAAACTTTTGTATAATATATAAACTTGAGGGGAAACAGATACCTTTTAGAGCCCCTTCCTTCATCCCTTGAAGAGGTGAATACTAACTTGTTGGTCTATGAATGTTTTGGTATAGCCAAACTACCTTACCCTTTAACCACGTTCATTTATTTCTCATGCATAAGCTAATAAGCATATCTATTTATCTCCCATTTTTTTCTCTTCATTTTTTGACTTAAAAGGAAAAGCAACAAAAGAGGGATTGATATATCTGGCTCCAATCTCTCTCTCTCTCTCCTCTCTCTCTCTCTCTCTCTTCCCTAATATATTTAACTATGTAAATCATCTTACTTCCACCCTATTTTCTTTCAACTACATTTTCACCATTTTCTTCTGCTCTTTTTAAAGTTTTTAATGGTTTCACTTTCTAATATTGTTGTTGTTCAGTTTACAGAAGCTTCTTTCTCTCTAAACGTGATGGTTGGCTTTGGGAGAACAATATTATGTAGGAAATATTTTTATCGAATAAAAATAATTTATTTTTTCAATCAAATCGGGTGTAACAGAAAGACGTAGTATTGGGCACAACAATTTTTTTTATTAAATTAATCAGTTGTATAAATATGTAATTTTAATTAGTTTTACACAATATAACAATTATATTCAATGGAGTTTTAGAAAACAAAACTTGATAGGAAAAACAATTCTTTTTCCATTGATACTTTCAGAATCTTCAAGTTTTTCCAATCCAAGCTTTGTTTGATTGAATCAGACACCAAGATCTTTCAATCTAATCCTCCACAACAATGGGAACAAGTGGACATCCTTAACACTAAATTAAATTATAATTTATAATTTATCATGTGATATTTTCAACTCATGAAATCATGAAATCACAAGACTGGACTTAGAAGAGGAGAAAGAAAATATTCAGTAAAAAATTAGACAATTCTTATGCTCAAGAACGTGTTGTATAGAGAGGATATAAATCTCTTATTATAGTTGCTAAATTCCAATTTCAAATTCCTCTTCGAAGATAACTATATCTCTAAGGAAAGTTATCTTTATCTTCTCTTTTGTAATTATCTAGAATTTATAATTCTAGACAATACTTATAAATATGTCATTTATTTATTACACATTAATATCACATATACTTGGTAATCTTTAATATTTATAATTAACACACAGTATCAAAAATAATTTTCTATAATTATAAGTATGATATAATTTATTGCTTATAATCCACTATAGTGGTTGTGAAGTTAGATTGGGGACCTATGAACCTGTAACCTTGGAATTAATAAATTGAATGGATTAATTTAAGAGTTTAATTTAATATCTGAATTCATTAAAAAACTAGAAATGTACTTGTGTAATTATAGAATAATTTACTCTTATTAGTACTAAGTAGTCCATCAATATAATCATAATTAGAGCTAGGTTTTCTATTAATCTCTTCAATTATCTCTTGTTCTTTGTCTACCATTAATTCACTAGTGAATAGTTAACTTATAACCAAGTTATAAATTGAGCGTTCTACTGTTTAGTTCCAAAATTAACTAATCAAGAGAATCGTCTTATCACTTCTCACATGAAGGTATGGAGTGTTACACTCCCAGCTACCTATCCCAATATGATCCCAAAATACAAGTGTTTAAGAATGCTAACTAATAAACCTCTAACGAGCAAATCAAAGATCATATTGAAATAAATAGGACTTTATAATCACTCAGAATTATGATCAACCCATATATGATCATTTACTAATGTTATTTGAATTTTTAAAAGACACAAAATTTATATAAAAATTCAAATTATATCTGGCTCAGTCCTATATAATCATATTTTAAAGTGTCTCCATTTAGACATCACTACATAAATAGTCAGATAAGACTATTATATTCATATGTCAATGGACCACACTAATAATGATTTAATTAAAAATCCCAACTTTAATCAATTTTGTTATGGACTAATTTAGTTTATTATTAATAATCTTAATCCTCTCGTATATAACACTTATATACTAATATTATAGTCATTTTAAAAAATAGGGATTTTCTAATATTTACAAGTACGTCAATATGCATAAAAATAAGTATGAGATAATATTTTATTAATTCAGTAAATAATGTACAATTACATGCTTTTAGAGCACTATCCCTAACAATCTCTCACTTGCCCTAAAGCGAGGACATGTTTTTCAGTTCTAATCCCAATAACTGACTCTTAAATATTTTATCATATTTGGAATAACTTCTAAATCAGTAAAGAATCTTGAGCCAAATTGCTTATTTAGCCACTTCATAAGCTGTTAAGTATTCCAAGGATCAATCAACAGTATTTGAATGTTTTAACACTTTAACATAGTCCAGATTATAGCTCCGCCACTCTTAGTGGACACTGATTCAGAGATTGACTTTTGACTATCCATTTTTGATTAAAATTAAAATCAATATATTCAAAGGAATTCAGGTCTCCGCCTAAATACACTAGCATAATATTTTCGTTCTCTTTAGATATTTGTAAATTTTTTTATCATTTTTTAGTGATTTAATTCAAATTTGATTGCAAACGATCGATTGTCCTATCACATAACAAATGTCTATCCATGTACACTACATGGCATACATAAGAATGCCTACTGGTGAGACATAGGAAATTTATCTCTATCTTAACAATATGAGATGCCAAAGATAGTGCCAACATTGTGTTCTTGCGATTTTGAATTCTAGGAATATAATTTGCTTTTTCTAAATCTTCCACTTGTAATTGCCTGGCTAGCCAGTTCTTGACGTTAGATAATATTTTTACATCTTTCCCAATGAGTAGAATATCATCTACTATGCTACAACTTTAAGGTTGTAAATCCAAGTGCAGGTTGTATTAAATAATAAATTTCTCGTGAATCCGAGGTCAATCCATAGGAAAGTTATTTGAAGAATTCATGTTTATATTTCTAAAAATATAGAGTTTATGTGAATCAAAATATATGAACAATTAATGTATGCTGTAACTAAGAAAAAACTTAAGTAATAAAGTACTGAGAATTAGGGATCCACTCATTAGTTTTGGATAGAGAAATGGCTATTTATTCTTTTTACCTCTATTAATTGCCACAATTGGAATCCATATATAATGAAGGTTCCAATGGGAAGATATTATCAAATAACTCATGCAATAAGGTAATCATGGCATTATCTTACTATTGCAAATTATCTTTTAACGCCAACACTTAATTATGGGATCAAGCATTTATGCACACCTTCATTAACAACAAATCAAGGTTTCACATTAGTCGGTGGGGTTAAACGTATAATAAGCTAAATGAATTCAAGTATTTGTTGTGTCATTAGAGATACATAAATCAAGAATCACCACAAAACAAGTAGGATTTAGATCAAAAATCAAAATAATAATACAACATACTTAAATATTTTCTACCTTTATAACCATTCGTCTTCCTCCATCAAGAGGTTTACCCTTTTTCCTCACCAAAATAAAATTTAGAAAGATATAATAAAAGTAGCAAAGACTAAAAATATAGGAGAAACTAAAGAATGCATTTCTATTACTACTAGAAAACTTACAATACTAGAGAACATACAAACTAGAAAACTTAGCCTAAAGAAACCCTCTACCCTTCTTCTCTTACAAGCTTAGTACATGGCTTATTTATACTACTTGGAGTAAGCTAGAGGTCAAACAAATAATGGAGGAGTTAATCAAGTGGTATGCTAGTTGTCAAGAGTTGGTAAGTTGTTACACCAAGTTCTCACCTACTGAATTAAATTGCATTATTCGGTCAGATACAACCAGATTTTGAAAATATATAAAGAATCAAAATCGTATATATTTTGGTTTTTATATATTTTCATATATCTTTTATCAAATTTGGTTGTCGGATAAAGAAGATATGGTCAAATTATCGAATTATGTCCAAGAGTCATCCTTTAACAGCAATAGCAACTTGCATCCTATATTTTTACCATTTTGACATATTTTCACACCATCTTATCTTTAACAAACTTGTTTATTTACCTCTTTTGTATAACATATCCTAATTTTAGCCCAAAATAAATTTGGACTCAAGATATATAACCCAATTGGTAAAATAAGTCAATATTGGAATGAACTCTGATCCGAATTTTGGTGATCCATTTTGTGCAACTACTTGGACGAATTTTTTGCTATAATCAAGACTGAATTAGGTTGAGCTTCCAACAAAAAAGTTGTACCTCTATCTCTTGGCTTTCAAATAAAATAAGCTTTAGGTCCATAGGGCTTTTTGATCATGAAGTTATGCTTAAATTACAAACACTGCACAAGTTTGGAAACATGCTTCCATTTATTCCCTAACACAAAATATTAATAAAACAATAATATTAACAAGAATACATCAAGAAAAGTATAAAGGATTTGATACAAAAATATATCAAAATATGCACTTATCATACTAAAATACCAAGAAGACAACCTTCTTGTTTTTTATGTACTTCTATATACAAGGTTCATCAACATTATGATCAAAACTATAAGATTTGATCATCTTATCAAATCTTAGGTTCCATGATCTAGAAACTTGCTTTAGTCCATAAATGAACCTCATAAACTTGAGACTTTCTGCTTTTGGTCTTGTGATATAAAACTTCTAGTTGTTGCATGTGATGTCTTCCTCAAGATAGTCATTCAGAAAGGTTGTTTTGACATCCATTTACCATACTCATAATTTAGGCTCACAGCAATGGAGTAGATTTAAGCATGGCTATAGGCGAGAAGGTTTTCTCATAGTTGAATCTCTATTTCTGAGTATAGTCCTTTGCCACTACCCTTGTTTTGAAAGTCTGTATTTTCCCTTCTACATCTCTCTTCCTCTTGAAGATCTATTTACATCCCAGAGGAAGAGATCCATTTATATCTAATGGGTTTGATATCCTTAGGTGGATTAACAAGCTTCCAAACAACATTGGAGTAAATGGCTTGGAGTAAATGGTTCACAGCCTCTTGATATTTCCTTTTTTCAGAATCTTCCATTGCATGCTTGAATGTCAATACATTATCCTATTATCAGAGATGATAACTTGTGTCTCTCTGTCCTCTCTGTAGCACTTTAACAGACCTCCCACTATGTCAAGATAGGATGACATTCTCATCAGAGTTGGTGGTCTTCTAGGTATGTTGTCCAACAACTCTTATGTGTTGTGGTCAAATCTCGTTAGAAAGTAACTCTTCTAGTACAACTTTACTAATAATTATTTTCAAGAAATATGGCATTTGTTGACACAATTGCCTTCTTATCTTAAGGATTATAAAATAAACCTCCTCTTGTACCTTTGGGGTATCCCACAAATAGACACATCTCTGATCGTGGTTGTAAGTTTTCAAGCTTTTCTTTAAGCACATGTTCTAGACACCTCATATGCAAAGATGACATAAAGTAGGTTTACAACCATTCCACAACTCTAAGGGTGTCTTTAGATAGACTTGGATGGTACTACTTTCAAAATGTAATTTCAGTATATTGTGTATAACCCCAAAATGAATCTGATAATGAATACTAGCTCATCGTGGACCTCATTATATCAAGTAAAGTCCGATTTCTCCTTTCAGCAACACTATTTTGTTGAGAAGTTTTATGTAATACCCAATCCTCAAACTACTCACTTGGTCAATGTGATTCTTACATTACATGCTACTTATATGCTAATTTGCATTAACATTTAGATGGCATCTTATATAGCATTCTTAATCGTTAAATCTCTAATGCCATCACATGATATTAGTAGTTGAGATCTTATAACCTAATTAAAAAATTTAATATTTAGATAAGAGAAAAAATAGATTGGTCAATCTCTTGGATATTCATAGGTTATATGTTATAATTTTAGAAGTAATTAAAGGTATTACTAGTAAGCTAATATGTTTCCATTCAGTTAGATCAAGATGTTTTAAAAGTATACATCCATAAACTAATAATACTTGGGATATTAAACATGATATAATTTGATTTAAGTGTCATATTTCAAGGTCCATATATGCATATGATTTTAGAAATGAAAACTAGACAATCTATTTAAGAATCGAATATCAATCGATTTAAAGATCAAATGAACGATTAAGAAATTATGGTAGAATTTATTATCTGATCGTACGGAAATTAAAATAGATTGTAAATAAAGAAATAAATGTTGAGAAACACTATATTAGAGTTATATAAGTTACGTACAATATCATATTAAAACCACCATTTGACACCTCAAGCTTTGTCACCTCATGCTTTCTTATTAAGCTTAAACTAACATCTCAAGTTAATACCTCAAACCCTTCACCCTTAAGCCACGACCAGACCCTCATTTCAGCTATTTTCAGTTTTCAAACACACACCTTAAGGTCTTCAAGTTCTCTAAATTGATTCCAAGTTGAAATAAAAGCAAGAAAAACCAAGGAGAAGTGATTACCATCAAGTTTAACCTCAAAATTTGCATACTGCATAGGTAACACTTATCTATAGTTTTGCCTTTGTTTTTAGATTATTCTGAATGGGTTTATTGTTTATTAAGCTTTAAACATCTCTTATAAAAGTGTTAGGAAGTTTTTAGTTAGACTTTGTGTACAAAGAATGAGTTTTTGATGACAAACACTTAATAGGAAATACTTGTGGCAGAAATTGTCACCTTACTATTTTCTTGTATTTTAGGCTTCAAAAATGTATGGTATGTTGAATAAAATCTTTAACTATTACCATTTACATGTCCATAAATGAGGTAAGAGTATTGTAATGAATTTTGATCAGTTATAAATTGAAATAGAGCATGATATTGGAGAAATATTCAAACTGCCAAAGTAGCAAAATCTGTTTTGGTGTGCTGTGAAGGAGACTAAATTAGGGAAGCTAAATCCATGAGTTTTAGTAATTATATGGCATGGTTATATTGTTTTATATGTTATCTAATTGTGGTAAAAAATTTAGAGTGAATAAATACACCTAAAGATGCTAAAATTGCTATGAAACTTAATGTGACAGCAAGGAAAATAGAAGATGGAAATCTGTTCCATTTTACTTCTTAGCATGTTTCAACATATCTATGGTAAAATTGATGTTTAGCATTTAGAGAACTGTTATAAGATGAGAAATAAAGGTACTTAGGAGATTGTATTAAGTTTTAGTCCTTAAGTAGTAAAGTTTGATTGTTACATAGTTAAATTAAAATTCAAGGTCCTTGTATAGGATTAAGAATAATGAACTTGTTGATTGAGGATAGTAATTGATATCTTATATTTTTACAGATTATTCACACCTAAAGTTGGGGAGTAACACCTAAGAAACTAAGAAGTAAGATACAATCGATTAAAGGTAAGTAAAGATTCATTTGCAACTACAATGCATAGACATAGTAATGTGTGATTTATATGTAATACCATAGATCATATATGCATAGCAGAGGGCACGCATTACTGTCATTCATGTCCATTAAGCATATATACATAGGCATTGGCATATGCATGCATCATATATGAGCACTATGATAAATCTTGCATTGCACGGCATGATTCTAAGAAACGAAAATATTTTGCTAACCACTACTAATGCACTGAAGCATGCATGGATTTGCATGGTTGTATGCATGGATTTGTAGGTTCCCATGCATGGATTTTCATGTGTATGAGTATGTATGAATTTGTATGCTTATATCATTATTGGCCATTGGATTATGGCGGTGTGCAAAGCTCTTCTTTGGTGCATGGGATAGCATTGGTCAGGAGCCCAAGAAAGAAATGATTTTGAGAGAAATATTTTGATGCATGGAATTGCATTATGGGCATAGCATTTTGAGATGCATGATTTGATATTATGGATTATTCTTTGACATGAATAATATTTACTTGTTGAGCGTTAGCTCAAATAGTTTATGTATTGTAGGTGAGTCTGGTGATACTTGACACCATGAACTTACTGGCAAGCCATTGGGGTTCCTGCAGGTTCTGAGAATTAGTGTACATGGATAACGACCTGTTGGATTGTGTTGTGGCATATTCTAATTTTTGCATTTATTATTATTATGTAAATTGCTGACTATATATAAAGGGCTACAAGATGCAAAATATCCTTACTTCTTTCAAAATTAACTTATTTTTATTTTTGAGTCTATCGTATTATAACTTTAGGATGTTGTGTTTTATATAACTCTTGAAATTTGATAGTAAATCGGCCTGAGAATAACGTGATTGTGATGGGTATTGTGTTTTATATAACAATGATTTTTCTATATAAAGGATTATATGTGAGAAAATACTTTATTATTTCTCAAAGTGCTACATTTGTCAAAAGTAAATATATATATATATATATGCACATGTACACACATGTGCTACTTGTCAAAATTATTGTTATACTAATATCTATATTTAGTGATGGGGGTGTTACAGAGTTGTATCAGAGGCAGGTTTGTGGTTCTGTAGACTGTCTATGTACATGATCTTTGAAACTGGTGGAGCACAACCATGCCAGTAAGTTTTATTTATTGTATAATTTATTTTGTATTTCATGAATAATATTGCCCATGTGTTTTAAGATTTTTTATAAAATAATGTTGCAGTAGAGCACCCATCAATAATAACAGGTATAAAATTTATATTTGGTATTCTATCTTTGGAACTTCTTATTCCCTATTATCAACTAAGTATCTAATAAGACTGGATATGGTACTTGATATATATATGAGTTCAGTTACAATGTTTTAATTCCATCTGGAGGTTCAAGATCAACTAATTAGATTTTAAAAGCTCTAGGTTAATTTTGTTATATTGGATAAGATTATGATATAACATTTTATGGTGATAGATTTATTGAGAAATATGCATTGTGGATCATTCCAAGATTATTAAGACTTTTAAATTCTAGGTGATGAAAATTTAAAAATTTTATGGAGACCACGGCAGGAAAATGTTTACTATTTGTAGAAAATAAAGAAGATTGTCAAATTATAATTTTCTACAGTATGAAAAAAAGTTGTAAGAAAGATTATTATCGATCTTTGGGTTGTGTTAGAATTTTTAGAAATGATCAAGCTTACTAAAAATTCATTTGTGTGATCTCAAATATCTAGATACATGTTGAAAAGAAGTTTTTGGGCATGCTATTGATTAACCAACTAATTTTATCAGGAATATAGTTGTAAGAACAAATTCAATCTCTTTTTTTAGTTTATTATATACACCTATTGGAATTTGATGAATCTTAAGTGATATTGTTATAATATTGGGCAAGACATTAAGGTTTAGTGCTTCTCATAAATAAGTTCCACTTCATATTCACCTAGAAGAAAAATAAATCTTGAGGTTATGTATTATTTATTGCAACTTAATTGAGTAATAATTTGTAATAAGTACAGATTTGTCATACTAAGGTTTATTGATAAATTAAAAGGAGCTACTGTGATCTTGAAGATTGATTTTAAGTTTGAATTAATTATGAATTTCTTGTTGTGTCATTGGGTTGACTAATGCCCTAATTATTTTGATATACATGATGAATAATGTGTTTGATGATTCTATATGGGTATGTTTGGGGTGATATTCATTGATGATATCTTAGTGTACAACGAGGAGAAATATGATTGTCATTTCAATATAATCTTGGAAAATCTAAAGAACTAGAAAATTATTTGTTCAATTTAGTAAATGTGATCTTTTGGTTATATGATACAATATTTATTTTGTAACTATTCAAAACTTCGAGGTTGTATTGAAATAGAGAAGACCAATAAATGTGATAGAAATAAGAAAAGTTTTTTGGGTTAGTGATATTAGTGGGTGTTCAGTCAAAATTTCTCCTTAGTTGTTACTGCTTTTTTAATCATACATACAGGTATATGAAATTTGAATGATTCGTTAAGTGGGAGGAAATCTCTAATTACTTAAAGAGAATTGATTTGAGCTTCAGTAGTGACTTCAACTTTAGATATAAGTTATTTATTGTGTAAAGTGGTGTATCTCATTGTGTTTTGGTATATGTTTGATGTAATATAGAAAAGTTAGTCAACACTCTTCGAGTTAATTAGATTATTTATGTAATACTACATGTGACATTACTAAATTAAAGTATTTGAAATGTCTATATACTCAAAAGGAGTTGAACTTGAAGAAATGATGGATATTATTAATAAGTGAATATATTGTATGATCCATCTAACCTATTGGGTTGTGTTGTGGCATATTCTAATTTTTACATTCATTATTATTATGTAAATTGCTGACTATATATAAAGAAACTACAAGATGCAAAATATCCTTACTTCTTTCGAAAGTAACTTATTTTTATTTTTGAGTCTATTGTATTATAACTTTGGGATGTCATGTCATATATAACTCTTGCAATTTGATAGTAAATTGGCCTGAGAATAACGTGATTATGATGGGTATTGTGCTTTTATATAAATAATGATTTTTCTATATACAGGATTATATGTGAGAAAAACACTTTACTATTTTTCAATGTACTATATTTGTCAAAGTAAATATATATATATACACATGTACACACATGTGCTACCTTGTCAAAATTATTATTATACCAATATCTATATTTAGTGGTGGGGGTGTTACATTTTAGCTATTGTGAGTTGGTACAAAATACCATGCTCTAGAATATAGTCCTTGAACTCAGTATCAAAATAGAATATAAAAGGCTACACCCTGCCGCGCCCCTGCTTCCATTGTTGGTCACCCCCCAGAGGATATGTTTGTCAATTATCACTTACATCTTAGTCTAATAAGGGTACTTTAGACAAACAGTCATCATGATCACACACTTAGTTATTTTGAAGGCATTTCTCCATAATTAGACATTCATCTAGGCATTTCTACATAGGTCACTGATTTAGGCATTTTCAGAAATACTTGTACATAAATTGCTAAGCTTAAGCATGTCCACACATTTTTGTACCACATGTATTAACATCTTTTGGATGCTTGTATGCTGGTATACACGCACAACCTAATTATCATCACAGTATATAAATCTCTTTTCTCGTCATCATTAATATAGAATTGCATGCCTACGTCCCTTGAATTTGGGACCCTCGTCGTATTGATGTTTATTCCAACTCACAAGTCCAAGCCCTATCTGCATACATTAAATACACTTTTATCTCACACAGATTTTCCTACACACTCCAAATGTAATTTCTCACATATTGTGTGTGCACCCCAAGTTTAAGTCCTTTGAATATTTATGCATTCCATAGTTTCCAAAGTCAAATCCCAAACACATCCACAAACATAACTCATTCCAGTAAAGTTAAAAGTGATTAGTTGTCCACCCGCTAGGAGATAAGAAATATCATAGAAATTAGGTGTCCACCCACCCAGGGTTAAGCAACATCATACAAAATTAGTTGTTCACCCCTCTAGATATACGCAATGTTATTAGGAATTAGTTGTCTGGCCACTCAGGGATAAGCAAAATCATAGGGAAGTAGTTGTCTGCCCACTAAGGGATAACCAAGATTATAAAGAAAATAGATGTGTGCTCGCCTAGAAATAAATAAAGTCATATAAAATTAGCTCTTTGCCCGCCAAGGGATAAGAAAGTCATAGAAAACTAGTTGTCCACCTACCAAGGACCAAGCAAAGTCATAGGGAAATAGGTGTCCACCTACTAAGGACAAGCCACTCTTTGGAATTTTTGTTGTCTTCCACATTGCCAAAATATCAGTCTTTCTTCCCATGGTTGTTTTACCTTCCCCACCACTAAAAATTTAACATTTGCTTATATTCAAATAATCCATCTATTTAATCCTCACTCCATTCTTAATTATCCTACATCAACTAACTCAAATCTCATATCTTGGCATTTGAATTCGAACTATGGAATTTTAACTCCTCAAAAGAGGATAAAGAAGCATTCTATCAAGAATTTGAACTAATAATAACATAGCTTTATGTTAGACTTACATTTAGGTATATACATGCATATATATTATTTTTCTTATTTTTCATTTTTTTATCTTTTTTAGGTATGAAGTTGATAAATAATGGTAATAAGTGGACGGTTAGAGACCTTGCAACAAGGTGATGGGGGTGCCTAACACTTTCCCCGCCATAACTTAGATATTAGATAGCTTCTTGTTAGCTCTCCTCCAGGTGGGGTATAAGAGCAATGTATTTTTCCTTTTTCAGAGTCATTTTTCTACTAGATCACATATAGTATGACATTACGAATGTCCTTTTTGTACTTATTAGTTTATAAATGTAATGTACCTATTGTAATGAACATGTATTCAAAGAAATATAATCAGGTTTGTCGCTCCGATTTAAAGAGTATGATGGCGACTCTAGTCTCTTCCCTATTTCTTTATCTCATTAAATGTTTTGATAGTGAATCCTTGACCCACATCCACCCCACTCATCTCACTAGAGCAGAGGCTGAAGCCTCAAGTCGTGATCTCCCACAACAGCTAAAGAACTTTTATTAACAATAATACGAATAAACAATATTAGTACCAAGTGGTATAAAAGGATCTAGAGGAGCGGTGAATAAATATTTCAAAAAAATTCCAAGTAATTTTGCACAAAATTAAATTATAAAGATTTATCTATTTTGGTAAAAAAGATGATTACTTAACTAATGACTTAGAAATTCAATCCACTGCAGACTTAGGTCGTGCTAAGTATCAGTAGAGCCGCACAACAAAAAAAGTATGACATAAAAGTAAAGTAGGAATAGGTTATTGAAGTGCTTTTGAAAAATTCTTAGTTGCTGAAAAATATGCAAATTGAGAAATGTAGCACTCTGTAAGCTGACAAAATGCAAATTGCAGAAAATAAAGAACACAAAGAATTTATATTAGTTCGAAGGTCGTAATCCTTTATATCTACTCTTCTCTAATCTCCTATAAAAATCCACTAGAAATCCCCAAACTTTTTTATAAAAGTCCTACTTCTAATTATAGTAGTCTAGTTACATAAACTCAGGCTTTCTATTGTCTCTCAATCAGCCTACTAAAAGCTCGACTCATTCTGCTTAAGTCATTGTACAAAAGAGTCAACGTAAAATAAGTGTTAGTGTATGCAAAGCTAAATAGTCCTCTAATAAAAATTGCTATAGAAATAGAATCCACACAGAATGAATGGAACAAGTTCTAAGAGCATTAACTCATTTTTTTCCCTTTTATTATAGTTTTGTTTTCATTTGATTATCTGCACCTCTCCTTTTCTCATTTTCTCTCTTTTATTTGAGGCTAATATTGTTATTTGACTTTATATCTTATTAAGTTCTACTTTGATTTTTTAATGCTCCATGTAATTTTAACTTAAAATTTCAAAAGCACTTGGTAACCAGTTCAATGCAAAATAGGTATTGTGGAAAAGTTACTATTAGACTTCAATACACATATGATTCAATAATCATATAATCAAGAAACTGCTTTAATTCTAAATCAAAAGTGTACTTGAATCCATGGCAGTGAAAGCAATTAGGTTAGCGTCTTCCACAGTCAAATCAACTTATGTGCACAATGGGTCTCTCTCTAAGATGGGGAAGAGTAGAAGAGCAAAAGATCGTATGATATGACTTAGGAACTATAACCCCAAAACGTTCTTTATATACTATGTCAAATAGAAGTCTATCAATCCTAATTTGACTAGTATTGTGTCTTTACACATTGCAAAGCCCATACCCAATAGATATTTCTAAAGCGCAACTGATAGATCACTTATTGGGCCTATTAAATCAGATAGCCCATAAAATAATTATTACTTAAATATGTAAGCCCACTTTTGAGAAATTAAATAAATCACAACAATCTCCCACTTAGGCTACATATGCTACCGAAAATAATTATATTATAAATTTTGAGTGTGCACAAAATGCTATCTAAATTTGAAATATCTCATAAGATATAATCTAGTCCATCTACTATGTCAACATGGGGATTAAAGTGACATTCGTTACATTTATTCATAACTAAACCCATCAATAGTCACCACACTAATATATTCAATGACGTGGATTCAGTATGCATGTGTAACATGGAAATTACATATAATGTGATCTCAAACATCTTATTTCCAACTAGTCCTATTTTATTCTTTATGAGATCATGCTAAACAGTAATTAATTCAGAGTATAAAAAATAAACTATCTTCTTTATTCTACAAATAATAAACATAATTGTGTCTAAAACAAAAAAACATCAAAATTACAAACTCCCACTAATCGTGCATATTATCAAATAATGCAACACCCATATGAGCAGTGTGCTCATGAAACACCTTGGGTGGTAGGCCCTTGGTGAGAGGATCCACAACCATGGAGTTTATCCTAATATGTTCTGCTAACACTTGACGACTTTGAATTCTTTCTTTAACAACAAGAAATTTGATGTAGATATGCTTTGACATCAAAGAGCTTCTATTATTATTGGAATATAATATAGCCGATTTAGTCACAAAATATCTTCAATGGTCTTTTGATACCATCCACAACACACAGCCTAGTGATAAAGTTTCACAACCATATCCTACGATTAGATGCCTCATAACAGTCTATAAATTCAGCTATCATAGTGGAAGGAGCTATGAGTGTACTTAACACTCTTCTAAGAGATAGCTCCTTCAACTAACAAGTAAATATAACCTGAAGTGGATCTCTTACTGTCTTAGCATCTAGTAGAATCAAAATTAAAATATCCTATGATCTCCAAAAAACCTGAACTCTGATAAGTGAGTATGTAGTCTTTTGTTCTGTACAGATAACGAATAACCCTTTTGGCTACTTTCAATGATCTATTCCTGGCTACTTAAATATATGCCCAACATTTCTACTATGAACGATATATCCAGATGCGTACATACTTGAGCATACATAAGAATCCTATAGCTAATGCATAAGGAATCTTTTGCATCTCTCACTTCAACTCATTCTTGGGGGACTAATTGAGACTAAACGTGTCTCCTTAACAATAGGAGTATCTCCTAGTGTGCAATATTTTCATGCCAAATCTACTGAGAACCCCTTTCGATATAGCTCTTTTGTGATAACCTAAGGATACCTCAAGAGCGATCTCGATGTATTTATATACCTAAGATAAAAAAGACATCCCAAGATCTTTCATCTTAAAATTCTTAGTTAGAAATCTCTTGGTTTCGTGCAATAAGCCTATATCACTGCTAGCTAATAGTATGTCATCAACACATAATACCATGATATGTATTTACTCCCACTGAACTTATGGTATACACAATCATAAAACTTATTTACCTCAAACCCATATGAGATAATGACTTAATGAAATTTGTAGCACCATTGATGGGAAGCTTGTTGGAGACCATAGATAGATTTTTTTAGTTTACAAATCATATTTTTTGGATCTCTAAGTATAAAGTTTTTGGCTGCACCATGTAAATTATTTCGTCAATGTCACCATTTAGAAATGTAGTCTTTGCATCCATCTGATATAGCTCTAAATCAAAATGAGCCACAAGTACCATTATGATCCTAAAAGAATTTGTTGATGAAGTTGGAAAGAAAGTATATTTGTAATCAATGTCTTCCTTTTAAGTGAAACCTTTGGCGACTAGACGTGTTTTATATCTCTCAATATTGCCTTTTGAATCCTACTTGGTCTTAAATATCCATTTACAACCAATGTATTTTACACCTTTAGGCAATTCGACAGATCCCAAATATTATTATCATCCATGGATTTCATCTCGTCTTTCATGGCATCAATCTACTTTTGAAAATTAGAACTTTGTTTAACTTGATAAAAGTTAATTAGATCATCTTCCACCACTTCTATATCAAACTCATGTTCTTGGAGAAATATGATATTGTCATCCAAAATCGCACTTCTTCTTTCTCTAGTAGATCTTCTCAATGGCATTTTCCCTTGAGGTTGTTAAGTTTTGTAATGCCCAATTCTCTCCTACATAACCAATAATAAGCATCTTGCATGAATATTCATCTAATCAATACGCATTATCGGATTATGGCATACAAATAGCATGATTACACAAACATGAATAATTATTACTATATGCTCCAGTTATGCTTTAACATGCATTAGTACATGAAATATGAGATCAAATTTTTTTTTTCTTGATTTAATATATTCCTTAAGTGCCTTTTTGCACTGAAAAACTCAGTATCTCGGGTAAAGAAGATTGATATGTTGAATGGTCATGAATGAATTATTTCCATTGCTCCATACTTGTTACATTCTTAAAATGATTATTTGCCTAAATATTTGTTTTAATAAGTTATATTTGGCTAAGAACTAAAAGTATGCAAAATGATGCAAGTTGATTGGTTGGTTAACTAGGTTGCATGAAATCATTCTGAACTACATTACACTTGATTATAACACCAAATCATCAATTTTTGACATCTCCCTAGCCCAAAAACGTGGCTTTTGGCCTGAGAAGACACCAAGCATGATGCAACTAATCATCACCCTCCATTTACCTCTCTTTGAAATGTCAAAAAAGTCATTTTTAGCCTATTTTCTTATGGAAGCTCCTCAAAAACGACCAGCCATTCTTCTCCAAAGTTTTTCCCAAATTTCTACACTCTCATACTCACAAAAATTGAATTCAATCCATAAGAATCCATAGAACATAAACTAGAACAAGTTTCCACCCTTTTAAGCTTGAAAATCGTTGATTTTGAAGCTTAATTCCAACTTAATCAAGGTATATTCTTTTTCAATATTTCTTATGATGAATTTATAGTATCTTGAATAGTTACATGTTTTAGTATGTTTTTTTATGATTGAAAACTTAAGTAGGTTACACTTGAAGTCAAAATCAAACTAGTTAAGCTAGTTTTTAGCAAATTGATAGTCTTGTGAAATATGCTTAATTTACTTGTTCTTATTGATGTTGTAATGTTATTATGTTTTAAAGTTTCTATGAATGATTGTGAACAATAGCAATTAATTTGATCAATTGATGATTGGAATCAATTTAAGTTAGAATCAAGTTCACCCCATATTAATTTGGATATTTTAAGATTGTGTTCAAGGTTTGGGGGCTACCCTAATAGTAATTTAATGGCTGCCCTAATGTTTTATTGTCTTGAATTATTAGTATATATGGAGTATGTATTTTTTTTTGAAGTAATGTAATCAATACGGAATTGTTTACAAAAAAACTGAAAAGTGTATATGATTTTAATTAGAATAGATTATGTGATTTATTAAAAAGATATTGAAAGGTACGTGATTTGATTATGTTAGACCTTTAACACATCCTATCTTCTAAAGAGATTAACCTTTTCACTTAGCACAAAGTGGACTTGAGGTAAGTTGAAACTTTCATTTGCTGTATCGCAAGAATCATATAATGTTGTTCATGTTTTAATGTGATTGTTATTATTTGTCAAATGATGTAATGTTTGATGCATTTATGGATCATGAAGCATGATTGAATATAATGAGATTTTTTAAAAGGAAGTATGGTACTTGATTGATAATCGGGTAGACAAGGGACGCGGGAGGGACCGACAGACCCAACAAATGGTGGCAAATACTTAAGGTAGAAAAACTGGTATATGAAGGTCAAATGAATGAGATACAATATGACTAATACTGAGGTTGAAAGACCAAGTATGAAACCCGTATTAGTTCTCTTATTGGCCAATCATTATGAACAGGTTCCGAAAACTACAGTCTATCATTATTAGTTAGGTATCGCACTTCAAGAGCCCTAAAGAATGATTTATGAAAGAAAATTATTAAATTGAATAATGCATTTAATCATTTATGTGATTTGCATATATGTTATTTGTTATTGCATTAGTTTTACCTTACTAAGACTTTAGCTCATTAGATTCATGTGATGCAGGTGGAAATGTACAGGTTTAGAGGTTGACTGAGTCTCTAGAGTGGCCGGATAGAGATTTGTTCATATGTCATGCTTTGAGCTATTTTGTAGTATATTTTAAAAACTCTGTTTTGTTTTTAAATAAGCCGCTACATTATGGTTTTGTTTTTAAATAAGCCACTCTATTATGATTTTGTAAACAGATGTACTCAGTTTTGATTTATGTATATGGTGTGTTTAAAATGAATTGAAACAATAAATGAATTCAAGTTCTTTCTCTTATAGCCAAAAAGAGGAACTTTTATCAAAACCATAACTCTAGTACTGATGAAAAGTTAACATTTCTTGATTTAACTGTATTAGCTTGTTTAGGTTCTGCAGTTAAGTTAAAGGGTATTTACAAGTTTGTTCTTCATGAACAACTTCTTCATTTTAGATAGGGAGTTTCTCAACATTGCCCTGATAATATGGATTTATATCTTGAATAATGTCAAGCATAGAAGCCTAATCATTATTAATAACAACTATAGGAAGAGAAATAAATTCATCTTCAAAGATAATGTCGGCGAACCTTATCTTTTTCCCCAAACTCAACTTCCTCAAGGATCTCGTATTTTCATCTCAAAAAGGGACTTAGTCGAGGATCATAAAACTTGTAGCCCATTGATCGTTCAGAGTACCCAACAAAGTTGCAGTTATTGTTCTTTCATTGGGCCTAATCATTATTAATAACAACTATAGGAAGAGAAATAAATTCATCTTCAAAAATAATGTCGCGAACCTTATCTTTTTCCCCAAACTCAACTTCCTCAAGGAATCTCGTATTTTCATCTCAAAAAGGGACTTAGTCGGGATCATAAAACTTGTAGCCCATTGACCGTTCAGAGTACCCACAAAGTAGCAGTTATTGTTCTTTCATTGGGCCTGTAAGGTATTGTCTCAATTGGACAACCCCAACTACACAAATACCTAATACCTGGTTTTTGCCTGTCATAGTTCAGAAGGGTTTTTAACTACTGCTTTACTAGGAACTCTATTAAGGATATATACTACAGTCTTTAGTGCTTCTCCCCAAGGGATTCTGGTAAAGAAAAATGACTAATCATACTTTTCAACATGTCTTAAGCGTTATGTTGTCTCTCAGCAACACCATTCATACTAGTTTTGCTTGGCATAGTATATTGTAGGATGATACAACATTCCTCTAGGAACTTTATGAAAGGGATGTTGTTCTCTTGATCCATCAAATCTACTATAGTATTCACCATCACGGTCAAATTTAACGGTTTTAATCTTTTTGCCAAGCTGGTTTTGAACTTAAGCTTTAAAGGCCTTAAATACGTCCACAAATTGAGACTTCTCATAAATCAAATATAGGTACCCATAATGTGAATAATCGTCTATGAATATAATAAAATATTATTGGCCATTTTAAGATGCCATAGGTAATGGTCTACAACTATCAGTATGAATTAGTTCTAAGACGTCTGAACTTTTGTTGGCACCTAATTTCTTAATGTTTGTCAGTTTTTCCTTTATAAACTGAACACAGATTTTGAAATCTATTAAATTAAGAGGATTAAGAATCCATCAGATACAAGTTTTTCAATTCTCTATTTAGAGATATGTACTAAATGTTTGTGCCATATCATAGCGAAATTCTTATTGGCTAATTTATGTTTTGTACCACATGAATTAGTATGCAAGGTTTTATTAAATGAGGCAATTGTATTCAACATATATATGTTATCATTCAAAGATAAAGAACTAGTACCAACAAGATTTGTGATGAACATTTAAAACTATACAACTAATTAGGATTTATATAATTATTTTCACTTTGAAATTATCATTAGAACTCCCAATTAAATCATTTTTATGTTTTAAGAATAAAATGGGAAATCAACATAAAAATAAGATTAAAAAGTTTTATGTTCTTTTGTGCATGTTTAGAAAAACTGATATAACTTTTGATTCCAAAATGTTTTGAGTTAATTCATGAGTCTATTGAAGGATAAGTCATTTATCTATAAGTTAATGCAGATTTTTGATCCCATACTAAATGTGTAAGGATTAAAGAAGTTGGATTACAAGTGGTTGTCCAAAATGGATCACCAAAAAAATTCGGATTAGAGTTAAGTCTAGTCCTAACCTAGTTTACCAATTGGGTCGTATCTCTTAAACCAAAATTGATTTTCAGCTAAAATTTGTATATGTTATACAAAAAATATAAATAAACAAGTTTATGTAAGAAGATATGGTGAGAAAATATGTCAAAATAGTCAATAAATATGTTGTAATGCGTTGCTGATATAGAAGGATAACTCTTGAACATAATTTGGTAATTTGATCATATCTTCCTCATCTGAAAGCCAAATTTGACAAATGATGTATGAAAATGTATCAGCAAAGAAAAATCTACAACTTTTATTATTTACACATCATCAAAATATGGTTGTATCCAACCAGAAAATATAATTCAATTGGATAGTTTAAAATTCAGAGGATTTGGTATAACAACTGACCAACTTTTGACAACTAGCATACCACTTAATTGTTTAACTCCTCTATTATATGTTTGGCCTCTAGCATACTTCAAGCACTATAAATAGTCCATGTATTAAACTTATAAAAGTGGGAAGGGGGTAGAGGTTTCTTTGAGCTAAGTTGTCTAGTAGTAATGTAAGTTTTCTAGTAGTAGTGTAAATTTTGTTAGTAGTAGTAGAAATGTATTCTTTAGTTCTCTTCTATTTTTGGTCTTTCCTACTTTTATTATGTCTTTTAAATTTTATTTTGTTGAGAAAAAAAACTGAACCTCTTAATAGAGGAAGAGGAACGGTTATAATGATAGAAAATATTTAAGTGTGTTGTATTATTATTTTAATTTTTTATCTAAACCCTACTTGTTTTGTGGTGAATCTTGATTTATGTATCACTAGTGGCACAACAAACACTTGGTTCATTTAGTTGGATGTTTAGTTTTACTACACCAACCACTAACGTGAAATATTGATTTGTTGTAGACAAAGGTTTGCATAAATACCTGATCTCATAAACAAGTGTTAGCGTTAAAAGATAATTTATAAATAGTAAGATAATATCATGATTTTCTTATTGCATAAGCTATTTGATAACATCTCCCATTGGAACCTTCATTATATATGGATTCTAATAATGGCAATTAAACTAGGTAAAAAGAATAAATAATTGTTTCTCTATCCAAAACTCAAGAGCGGATCCCTAATAATTAGTACTTTTATTACTTTAGGTTTTTTTAGTCATATCATACATTATTTTTTTATATATTCTAAATCAATAAAGCCTATCTTTATTTTTTTTAAGAACTATAATCCTAAATTCTTTAAACAACTTCCCTATGGATAGATCTCGAACTCATGAGAAATTATTACTTGACACAATCTGTACTTGGATTTGCAACCTTAAAGTTGTAGCAAGTTTTTGGTGCTATTGCCGGGGAAGGCAATGTAAGTTTCAGGTTTGTAAATATTTCTCCTTTGTAAATATTATGTGTTTAATTTCTATATGAGTATATGGTTATATGGTATCGTAGTCATAATTCTCAATATTTAGTTAGAAATAATTCTGAAACTTTGTTGGAAATTTGTTTAAGTCACCTCCACACACTTCTACCATGGATGAAAATGAAAGTGTCTAGGATGAAAATGAGAATCAACAAATATGTACCATGCGTTATTACTTGCAACCTACTCGAAATTCTTCTCATTCTTGTTTCATTTTTTCTCTCAATGCAAATAACTTTTGATTCAAGCCAGTTATGATCCCTTTACTTCTTAATATCTATGGTTTAGACTCTAAAAGCCCTTACTTACATCTAAAAGAATTTGTGAAGTATGTGCGACTTTTGATGATCAAACTTGTACAAATGAGATTGTTAAACTCAAATTATTTTCTTTTTCTTTAAAAGATAAAACAAAAACTTGACTTAATTCCTTTAAAACCTAAGTCAATTAGCACTTGGCAAGAATGCAAGTTGAATTTTTGAAAAGATCTTTCCAACTCTTAAAACTTATGCTTTGAAAAGATAAATCTAATTTTTTCTCAAAATTCTAATGAAACTTTCTTTCAATGTTGAAAAATATTTGGAAATTTGTTGAATTCATGTCCACATCATGGTTTTGAAAAATGGCACTTAATTAATTTCTTTTATGAAGGTTTAACTCCTGAAACAAAATAATTTGTTGAAATAATGTGTAATGGTGAGTTTCTTGATAAAGAAACTAATGAAGCCTTAGAATATCAAGACCATTTGGCAGAAAACTCTCAATCATAGCATAGTGTTAATTCTTCTGAAGGTTATATTAGATCTAATCTTACTAATAGTAATAAAGAAAAATATTACCTTAGTCAAGAAGATGATCTAAATGTTAGGATTGTGAGTTTAATAAGAAAAGTTGAAGCCATAGAACTTAAAAAGTAAAGAAAATCAAATTTGTACAAGAAAAAGAAATTTATAGCAATTGTAAATTTATGGGGCACTCCACCAATGAATGTCCAAATATTCCAATACAAGCAAATTTTTTGAACACATTCAAAAAGTCTTTTCATTCTCCGTATTCTGAAACTTATAATCTACAATGGAGAAATAATCCCAACTTTAGTTGGCGAGATAATAACCATGTCCAACTACTACATTCACAAAAGCCACAAAATTTTCCTTCTTATCCAGCTCCACATATAAAATCATTTGAGAAGATTTTGCAAACATTTATACATGAACAAACAAACATCAATAATCAAACTTCAAAAACCATCAATGAGATCAAAAACACACTTTCAATATTAATTGCCTCTTTGCGCACTTAGAAAAAATGCAAGTTTTCTGCTCAACCTCTACCTAATCCTTTCACTCTGTGTCATATTTCTTCTTCATATGAAAATTCAATTAAGTGGGCTAATTTGGTCACTACTCTTCAGAATGGAAAAATTATTAACAACACTATTCATTCCAAGGAAAGAGTTTCTAATCAACCTTTAGAAATAAAGAATGGAAATAGTCTTGACGATGAGGTAAGTTTAATGAAGGTGAGTTTGAAAATGATGAAAAAGAAAACACTCACCTTTAGCTCATTTTCCTCAAAGATTGCAACCAACTCAAAAAATGAACTCAAATCCTAAAATCTTTGAAGTTTTTAAACAAGTCAAAATTAATATTTCATTGTTGGATGCAATCAAACAAGTTACACCTTATATCAAATTTTTGAAATATTTGTGTACAATAAAAAAAAACATCATGTACAAAAAAATGCATTTTTAACTAAAAATGTTAGTTCAATCATTCAATAATTCACTCTACCCAAGTACAAAGATCCAGGTTGTTCAACCATTTCATGTACCATAGGAAATATTAGAATAGAGCATAAATTTATGAACAATTAGTGTAAATACTTGATCTTAGTGCTAGTGTAAATCTTCTACATTTCTCAATTTATAAACAGTTAAGTTTGGGAGAACTTAAAACACATTTTATTATACTCCAACTAACTAACTGTTTGATTAAATTTCCAAAAACAATAGTAGAAGATATGTTGGTACAAATTGATAAGTTTAACTTTCTAGTCGATTTTATTATTTTGGACACAAAGCCTATTGCACGTACACATACACAGATTCCAATCATTTTGGGTTATCCTTTTCTTACAACTTCAAATACTTTGATTAATTATAGGAATGGTATTTTTGAAGTTATCGTTTAGAAATATAACTTTGGAACTAAACGTGTTTAATGTTTATAAGTAACTTGCAGAAGATGTCGAAGTATAAGAAGTGGATTCAATTGAGAAACTTATTCATAAATATTTTAGTACCGTTAATTCTTCAGATTCTTAGAGACTTATTTTGAAAGTGAAAGAATTTGTAAAAAGATACTCTAATACTCTCTCTGCATTTTTGCAGGTACAAGAAAAATATTTTTGAAAACCAACGTTCGAAGAACTTTCATCATCAATAGTACAATCTGTTCTATTAAGTATTAAAGCTCCTATGATTTATTTGAAACATTTTCTATTTGATTTGAAATACTCTTTTTTAGGTGAGAATGAGACTTTTCCAGTAATAATTTCTTCCAAGCTTCATTCATCTCAAGAAGATAAGTCGATCGAAACTCTAAAAATGTATAAAAATGCTTTAGGATAGACCATTATTGATATTAAAGGTATTAGTCCTTTAATTTACACACATAACATCTATTTAGAGAAAATGTTAAATCTTCGAGAGACATGCAACGAAGGCTAAATCCTAATATAAAAGAATTAGTGAGAAATAAAGTCATTACACTTTTACATAATGAAATTATTTATCATATTTCTGACAATAAATAGGTAAGTCCTACTCAAGTTGTACCTAAGAACTCTAGAGTTACTGTAGTCAAGAATGAGAATGATGAATTAATTCTAACTAGAACTGTTACTGGTTGGCGAATGTGCATTGACTATAGGAAATTCAATTCAGTTACTAGAAAAGATTATTTTTCACTACCCTTCACAGATCAAATCT
The DNA here is from genome assembly GCA_019321725.1 of Paulownia fortunei. Classification (NCBI taxonomy): domain Eukaryota; kingdom Viridiplantae; phylum Streptophyta; class Magnoliopsida; order Lamiales; family Paulowniaceae; genus Paulownia; species Paulownia fortunei. The sequence continues at coordinate 6,513,921 of CM033112.1, forward strand.
TAGAAAGAGTTGCGGAACATGAATTTTACTGCTTCTTAGATGGATATTCTGGGTATTCAAGATCAAGAAAAAACAATTTTTACTTGTCCTTTTAGTATTTTTGCATATCGAATGATGCCTTTTGGATTATGTAATACACTAGCTACATTCCAACGATGCATGCTTAGTATTATTAGTGACATGGTTGAATGTTTTCTTGAAGTTTTCATGGATAATTTTTTTATTTTCGGTAATTCATTTGACAGTCGCTTATCTAATTTAAAAAATATTTTGATCAAATGAGAAGAAAATAATCTTGTACTCAATTAGGAGAAATGTCATTTCATGGTAGCAACTGGTATTATCTTAGACACAATATTTCGTCAAAAGGTATTAAAGTAGACAAATCTAAAATTGAGTTCATTATTAATTTTCCAATACCAAAGTTTGTGAAGAAGATAAGATCATTTTTAGGACATGCTGATTTTTATAGAAGATTTATCAAAGATTTTAGTATAATATCTAAACCTTTGTGTAATCTTCTAACAAAAGACACTATATTTGAATGGACTGAAAATTATGAAAACGCTTTTGTTAAGCTAAAAGTCTGCTCCAATCATGCAGCCTCCAGATTAGACTTTACCTTTTAAAATAATGTGTGATGCCAGTGACTATACTGTTGGAGCTATCTTAGGACAAAGAAAAGATAAAAAATCATATGTTATTTACTATGCAAGTAAAATTTTCAATAGTGCTCAATTGAATTATTCAACAACTGAAAAAAGAATTACTTGTTGTAGTTTTTGTATTGGACAAATTTAGATCTTATCTTTCATGAAATCAAATAATAGTTTAAATAATAAAACCAAATAATAGTTTTTGATTCCATGGGACCCTTTTCATTATTATTTGGTTTTATTTACATATTGGTCATCATAGATTATGTCTCAAAATGGATCAAAGTAATTCCATGTCGAAACAATAATTACAAAATAGTGATAAAATTTTTGAAAGAAAATATTTTAAATCGATTTGGAATTCCTCGATCTATTATCAATGATGGGGAAAAATAGTTTTACAACAAAGTTTTTGGAACTTTAATGAGAAAATATAGAATTATACATAAAATTGCAACTTCTTATCACCCTCATACAAATTGACAAGTTGAACTTGTAGATAGGGAGATAAAATATTTTTTGAAAAAAATAGTTAACCTAAATCATAAAGATTGGTCTCTTAGACTTACCGATACACTTTGGACATATAGAACTGCTTTCAAAACATCATTAGGCATATCTCCTTATAGGATAATTTATGAAAAAACTTGTCATTTACCTGTTGAACTTGAACATAAAACTTATTGGGCAATCATAATGTTTAACTTCAACCTTGATAAAACTTTAAAATTGCGCAAATTGCAAATCAATGAATTTCAAGAATTGAGGAATGATGCATATGAGAATTCTAAAATTCATAAAGCAAGAATTGAAGATTTTCATGATAATAAAATTTTAAGAAAAATATTTGAGCTTAGTCAAAAGGTTTTGCTTTATAATTCTCGATTGCATTTGTTTCCTGGAAAATTGAGATCAATGTGGAGTGGTCCTTTCATTGTAAAAGAGGTATATCCTTATATGGTGATTGACATTGATAATTCTACAAATGGTAATGCATTCAAAGTAAATGGACAAAGATTAAAATAATTTCTAGAGAATCAATTTTCACAAGAAGAAATTCTTTTTCTTTCTAACCCTTGTTATGATTAGTGTGTGTATATATACTTATTTTCTCTAACTTTATTTATTTTGTAAGCTTTCTTTCTTTTATTTATTTTTTTTTTCGATTAAGTGGTGGATAACGGTATTCTGTGTCTATTAAAGTTGGATTTATCAGTTTCCCAAACAATTCAAATCTTTGTACAAAAATTCTCTCTTTTTTTTATTTTTTATTTTTTGTTCTTTTCAAAATGGATGACATTCTTTTAACTCTCAAGAAGTGAGTTTCTTTTCTTCCTAAAAAATCAATTTTAAAAATTTATAAAACCAGCATTGAAAGATTAAGGATGTGCGTACAAGGGCATCCGAGGAGACATACGATGGATAATTGAAGCAAAGGTAAGAGTAGCAGGTGAGTTTTTATGAGAGTTTTCAAACTTGCTTCCTAGATGCATGCCTAGTTTTGGTAAAAACACATATTCAAAAAAATAAACGGCAAAAAAAATATAAGTTTTGTCACAAATGTGCTCGATGGACTTGCAACACAAAGTGTCGTTCCTTAAGAATAGTTTCTAAAAATTGAGAAGATAAAATTCAATTCATTATGGATGGACTGAGTAAAAAGTCTTTTATGATATTATATTAACTATATTGACTCTTGAAATACATTCATGTGAATTAGTGTATTGTGCAATTCTTGATTTATGTAATCACTTTCGAGATAAATATGAGCGTTATAGTCTTGGGAATCTAATATTAAAAGACCCTCTTTGCCACTTTATAAGAAAATTATATGGGAAGCATATTCTCGACCCATAGAGGGCATTTAAGCTATTATTGGATGTAAAACTAGAGAAAGATGTAAGCCACAATCACAACTACATGTACATTCACGTGTAAGTAGATAAATTTTAAATTTTGTATGTTCTTATTTTCAACCTTTCTAATAAAAGAAAAATATGTGCAATAAATGCATTCTCTGTCACACCTCAATAAATAGCACCGTACTTACTCCATTTTTGCACAACTCACTTTCAAAAAGAAAAATAAAAAAAAATAGAAGTCTCTTCCACTCGCACAACTGTATTTATGTCTTTTGTGGATCCAATCCAGAAAAAAATGGTGTGTTTATAGGGGTAGCCCATAACCTTAACGTTAGTAGAAAGAAAAATTCATTTAGTGTATGGAGGAGGAAGTTTGGGGTTAATGGGGAGTATTGTTACTTCAATTCATGTAGGATGAGTCAAAGTTTTAGGAGTTATCCAAAACCTTTAACAGTACAGAATATCACAGGTATGACCATCAGAGATAAGCTAAAAGTATCACATATTCAGGATAGAATGACTAACATATTAAACAATGTGGATGCATTCATCACTCTACTTAGTGGTTTTGGTATATTGGAGGATTATTCAAAGTTGTCTCTTGGGCACAATTCAACATTCACCAGAAACATGTAGGCATTCGTAATATTAATGGTTTCTATGATGGTTTGTTATTTTGTAGATCATGTTGTGGAAAAAAGGTTTTATTTCACTATCTACGAGATGAATCCTCATTTCTGCTCCAACACCTAACCAACTAATTAATCAACTTCTAGCATATCAGAACCTGATCCAACCTTGGCCCGTGTGGATTGGTCCAATAAGGACAGTGATCAAAAATGCAAAATGAATTTAACTCTCAGCCCGTGAAATTTATCCTTAATGGTTTCAATTAATATTGTATGTTTTCTATTGTTTCAGCTTTATTTTTTCAATAAGCCACATTTCGGGTGATATCTTTTAAACTCTACTTTCTTATCTATTTTTGACATTGGGGTCAATGTCTTGATTAGGTTGAGGGAAAGGTTAGTTGATATCACGTCTTGTGTTTTCAATGTGTGTTTTTCTAATTTTAAAAAAAATTCAAGCATGTTTTCATTTGGGTTTGTTGAAACCATGAGTAAGGGTGGCCAAAGTAAAGGGTAATCTTTTGACTTTCTTGAGATGCATCCCCATTTTTTTTTTGCATAACATGGCATATTTGTGAAGTTTTTAACTGAAATCTTGTGAATTATCAAAATATAATTGCAATCCTCTTTTTGTCAGAGTCTAAGAGTATTATTTTGAAAAAAATTATATTAGTCTTGTGCATATTCTAAATTTTGTGGAAAGATTGGTTGCGATACATATGAAAACAAGCAATCTGAATTTTAATTGATCATTTGAATTGGTTTCGTTATAATTTGAGATGCTTACTTATGTCTACCTTGCATGTGGAGAAATGAATTGAGTAAACCTGTATAGTTATCTATTTCTATTGAAATATTTTGCTTTTTAGCCAATGATGTGAGTATAATTATAAATCCTTCTTTTGATATTATGTTATCATGTAAGTCATGTTGTAAAAAAAAAATAAAAAAGGGGAAAATGAAAGAAAAAAAGATAAAAAAATCACCATTTCGTTTTCAAGTTAACCAAAGAAATTTTGAACCATATTTTGGTAAGACAGACTAGGTATTTCAACTTTTGTGACTACCTATCTTATGCTCAATTTTAGTTTGATTGCTTATCTTAAATCATTTAAGCCATTTTCTTGAATATTTTAACTGTTTTCCAACTCCATGACTGAATACCTTACCAACTTATATGGCAAACACTTAACTATAAGGATATAGAGTTTAGGTTTTTTCATGATTGATTTTGTAGTTATATGTATCTTGATATGTGGAATAAAAGGTTAGCTTAGTGCACATACGCACAACATCCTTTGGAAATTCTGAAAAAAATAATCTTAATAGTATCTGTGATTTCTAACAAATGATTGTTTATGATTGTTAAACTATTTTACAAGTTTCTTTTAAATTTTGATCATCATGCCATGTTTATTTTTATTTGTATTGCATTTTATTATTCTATAATTACTAGGGACTAGTAATAAGTTGGTTTGGGGTATGATGAACATTTAAAAGTGTATAATTAGTTAGGATTTATATAATTATTTTCACTTTGAAATTGTTATTAGAACCTACAATTAAAGCATTTTTGTATTTTGGGAATAAAATGGAAAATCAACATAAAAATATGAGATTAAAAAGTTTTATCTTCTTTTGTGTAGGTTTAGAGAAACTAACGTAACTTTTGATTTCAAAATAATTTTGAGTTAATTATTGAGACTATGGAATTATAGGTCATTCATCTACAAGTTCATGCAAAGTTTGAATGTCATACTAAACATGTAAAGATCAAATAATTTGGATTACAAGTGGTTGTACAAAATGGATCACCAAAAAAATTCAAATCAGAGTTAAGCCCAATAAGCCCAATCCTCACTTTTTTTACCAAATGGGTCATATCTTTTAAATCAAGATAAAACTTGGATATGTTATACATAAGAGGTAGATAAACAAGTTATCTAAAGAAAACATGATGACAAAATATGTCAAAATAGTCAATAAATATGACGTAATGCACTGCTGATATTAAAGGATGTATGAAGATGTATCTTCAAACAAAGATCTACAACTTTTATTCTTTACCCATCATCCAAATCTGGCTATATCCAGCCAAAAAATGCAATTCAATTAGGTAGTTGAAAATTTAGAGGATTTGGTGTAATAACTTACCAACTTTTGATAACTAGCATATCACTTAATTGTTTAACTTCTCCATTATATGTTTGGCCTCTAGCACACTTCAAGTACTATAAATAAGCCATATATTAAACTTGTTAGGGGGGAGAGAGTAGAGGGTTTCTTTAGACTAAATTGTCTAGTAGTAATGTAAATTTTCTAGTAGTTGTGTAAGATTTTTTTAGTAGTAATAGAAATCTATTCTCTAATTTCTCTTCTATTTTTAGTATTTCTTACTTTTATTATGTTTTTCTAAATTTCACTTTGTTGAGGAAAAAGAGTAAACCTCTTGATGGAGGAAGAAGAATGGTTATAAGGGTAGAAAATATTTAAGTGTTCTATATTATTATTTTAATTTTTTTATCTAAACCCTACTTATTTTATTGTGATTTTTGATTTATGTATCACTAGTGGCACAACAAATATTTGAGTTCATTTACCTAGATATTTAGTTTTACTACACCAAGCGCTAACATAAAATCTTGATTTGTTGTAGACAAAGGTTTGCATAAATACCTGATCCCATAAACAAAAGTCGGCATTAAGAGATAATTTACAAATAGTAAGACAATATTATGATTTTCTTATTGCGTAATCTATTTAATAACATCTTCCCATTGGAACCTTCATTATATATGGATTCCAATAGTGACAATTAAAAGAGGTAAACAGAATAAATAATTGTTCATCTATCCAAAACTCAAGAGCGGATCCCTAATTCTTAGTACTTTTATTACTTTAGTTTTTTTTAGTTATAACATGCATTATTTTTTATATATATTCTAAATCACATAAAGCTCATCTTTGTTTTCCTAAGAAATATAATCTTGAATTCTTTAAATAACTTATCTGTGGATCGACCTTGGACTCATGAGAAATTTATTACTTGACATAACCTGCACTTAAGTTTACAGCCTTAAAGTTGTAGCAATTTGAATCTTGAAAAAGACTAAATTTATTATTTTCAAGTGAACAATAATAACCAAATTTGTCCAAAGAAGAAATAGAAACCAAATTGTGCCTAAACGACGGAACAACAAATTTCTCTTTCAAATTTAAAAAACAACCGATCTTTAACAATAACTTAAAAGTCCCTATAGCCTCAAACACAACTGCATTGCCATCGCCCACATAAATACATCTTTCAGCATCATTTGGCTTTCGGCTCCACAGGTAACCCTACATAGACATACTTATGTGAGTAGTAGCACTCGAATCTATCCACCAAGTATGTCTAGGTACAAAAGTTAAATTGACCTCAAAACAAACAAAACTGAGAAGCATACCTTTCTTAACACGCCATTTGGCAGATTTGGGGCATTCCTTTTTCATATGTCCAGGCTACCTACAAAAATAACAATTAAATCCTGGATTCTATTTCTTTTACACTTTCAGCTGTAGTGTCCCAACTACAGCTTCCTTTCCCTTTTTCCTTTTTTTTATCCTGAAGAGGGCAGCTGCCAAGTGAGCACTTTCAGTCCTTTCTCGCTTATTTTTTTCTTTTTCTTGCACACAAGGAGATATGAGTTTATTAAGAGTCCATTTGTACTTTTGAGTGTTGTAACTCACTTTAAACTGACTGTATTATGCAGGAAGATATATCAAAACTAAATGCACGAGCAAATCCTCAAATAGCTCTAACTTTAGTATTTTTAGTTTCGAAGCGAGATTAGACATATCCATGATGTACTCCTATATGTTCTCTTTTTCTTTATACCTATTGAAACAAGATTAGCTAAAAGCGTGCTTGTTTCAACCTTTTCATTTTTTGCAAAATATTTTTCAATATCCTTAAGGAACTTATTGGCACTACCCTCGTCAGACATAACGCCTCTAAAAGTTTTTGGAATAGAACGTTTCATGATCATATGACTCATGCGATTAGAATGATCCCACTTCTCTAAGTCTTTTTTAGCTTCGGAGAAACTTTCATCAGTGAGAGCAGAAGGTCATTCTAATTGATACGCAAAGTCAAGGTCCATACAACCAAGACCAATCATCATGTTCTTTTTCTAGCTCCTAAAATTTATACCACTTACCACAGTAATGGAATTAATGTTGGCAGATATTGCAGAAGATGAAGCAGAAACTGAACAGAGAACAAAACAAAATAAGATACTTACAATCAATAGTCATATCATAACATAATTACGAAAATCATATATATGCATGACATAATCAATTAATTGTGGGCTCCAATACAAGATACTTAGCACAATATTAACATTTAGTATTTTGACAAAAATATCAACTGTATGTGGTACTCTCAATGTAGTAATCAAATATTGAAAATTAGTCTTGTTAAACAATAAGCCTTTTTTTAAACCGACTTATTGGTCACATGGAAAATCTAATAAATCATCACATATTATATTACCATATGTATGTTTATTAGTTGGTCAAACAATAATATTCCTTTGGGCCAATTATTATTTGCATAAATAAGCATATTTTAATATCCCAAAATAACTAAATTTACATAATAGATGTTACTTTGGCAACATATTGCTTCAATCAATTAATTTTGAAATATATCAGACAAAATAAAAATTAAATAATTAAATAAAATAAAAATTAAAACTGATATTATTTTATTTAATGTGAGTCCAAATCATATATTTTTAGTCTTTATTTTGATTTAAAGCCAGAAAATCAAATAGGCCTAAAATCTGAATCAATAACTTAATTAAGTCCAAAATAAAATAGACCCAAAAAATCTTTATAATTTAAAGCCAAAATCAATTAAGTTCAAACTCAAAATCTAGAATCAATCCCAAACAAAACAAGGCCAAACAAAAAAATAGCCCATAGTCTAATTTTATCAAACCAAACCCCTAATCCACCAAACGGTCCAAACCCACAAACCAATCTCCATTCCCATGACTGTGTGCAAGGTGAGTGAATACACTTTTTCTGAATCCATACAACTACAACAAAGAATCCAATATCTTTAACTAACAATTGTATATATCTCAGTTAGGATTCTTTCACTTTAAAGACATATTGTAACACAAACAGTAAGCCAAAACATGAAACAATAATTTTATCAATTGAATTAGTAATTGACTTTAAAAAAATTATTATTTCATTGAAAGTAGTAAAAAAAATCATATTCTTTTTACAAAATTATTTTCAAATTCTTCTTTCAAATAGGATTATAAAAAACTGAATATAATTACGAAAAGAAGAGACACATTATTTTTTATAATCTATCATGCCTTGCTCTAATACCACTTATTAGACTTCAATACACATATGATTTGATAATCATATAATCCAAAATCATCATGTAAATTATCAATAAACTGCTTTAATTTTAAATCGAAAATGTACCTGAATCCATAACAGTGAAAGCAATTGGGTTAGCATATTCCACAGTTAAATCAACTTATGTATTCAATAGGTCTTTCTCTAAGATAGGGAAGATGAGAAGAGCAAAAGATCGTATGATATGATTTGGGGATTATAACTCTAAAACGTTCTTTATATACTAGGTCAAATAGAAGACCATCAATCTTAATTTGACTAGTATTGAGTCTCTACACATTGCAAAACTCATACCCAATAGATATTTTTAGAACTTAACTAATAGATCACTTATTTAACTCTATTAAATTAGATAACTTATAATATAATTGTTACTTAAATATGTAAGCCCACTTTTGAGAAGTTAAATAAATCCCAACAGTTCCGTCCATAATTTGTTTAACTAAAATGAAATGTCTAACTTGAAAATTAGAAAATCATCCACATTTAGGGATCAACTCAATAAGCCAAAATGGACACAGTAGAATAAGATTTGAATTATAGGTAACTTATCACTCCTTACATATTATTTTCGAATACTGTTGACATGCCCTAATTTTTTAATTAATGGAGAAAAATAAGATTGACCTTGCGTTGCACTTAAAAAGAACTTATGCGTGCGAGAACTGTGTACAACAATTGCTAGTGTACGTAGGGGGAATCAATTAGGCAATGTTTGATTAGCATTTGGAAGTGATTGAGAGAAAGTGTAATGGGGGAAAATTTAAAATGAAAATAATGTTTGATTTGTGTTTTGGGAAAATAAATTTTACTGTAGATATAATTTTTTGTTAGTTAATAAAGTCATATCAGATTTTTTAATGTAATATATATATATGTGTATATTTAAAATAAAAAAATTTAAAAATACAATGATGTTGTTTTATAGTGGGTTTCATTTTATTTGTGTGTGAAATATATAGTAAGATGTACACTCAATACACACCACTGGATGTAGTATTTTTACAACAAATGTGAGTAAAATATGGAGATTTGCAAGGCAACTAGTTGTTGTTCCTTGCTATTTTAGCAAGAGTAAAAGTACACATGCATCTTCAGTTTGGGACAATACAAAAGGAAAAATAAACAAATTTTCAGTAACAATAATTCAGTTCGATTTGCTAAAATCATCCTGCTATGATGAGTTTGTATAAATTCTCATACCCTTTTCTTTTTCATCTCCTGCCATCTCATAGATTGATTCGGCTATATTGAGATGATGACGGAAGCACAATAAATATTTTTGAATCATTGGTTACAATTGAGAACTTAATGAAGTTGATATGTAAGATTCTGGTAGCTGCTACGAGTCAAAATCTTCTGATTCTCACCAGGCGTGCCAATTTGTACGTCCTAGTCTGCTAGGAACCCATACTTGCATTTTTCTGCCAACTTTTGAAACTATGAACATTTACCTCAATAATTTTGGTCGCATTGGTATGCAAAATGAGTTAGAAATGAAATGTTTAGATGTGTAATAAATATTTATTTATAAATTAAAAAATTTATCGTGCAGAAATATTTGTATATTTTACACAATATTATATATTTAAAAGTATTTAATCTATTTTCAAATAGTAATGTTTTTTTACATAAAACTGCATTTTAATTATTTCTTGAATTTAATTCCATTTTTACCTTTAGTTACTCTCTACCAATATATGATGAATGGAATCAACAAAGAAATCTTGATTCAATTCCTTCCTTTTTAGTTTGATATCATACGCCATTAGAAAACCTTATATTGATACTATACATTTCCATCTTAATCAATTCCTAAATTCATTCGTTTTGGCGCATTACTATAGCAACCTTTGATATATAACAAACAAATAGCAATAAAGAAAGCTAAGAACAATTTACAGTGCTCTTGTATCTTTAATGCTTTTCTATCCAATTGCGTATTTTATTTTTCTTCCAACACATTATCTTCTTTGGCTACGTAAAACTTAAAAAGAGTTTAATTTTTAAGTTATTATAAATAAAAATAAATTCATCAATATTGAAAATTCCATACTATAAAATAACTAAATAAATATATAAATTATTTATACAATAAAAAGAAAATTTGCAATTCATAATTTTTTTTTATATACACCAAATATGAAAATATTAAAGATTGTGTGATTTTCACTTTTGATGTTTTTTACATCAGATAAAAGAGTTTTTTCACTGTTACTAAGGATCACAACTTTTTTTTTCCGAAAAGCTAAAGAAAAACCAACACGTGCCTAAACCGAGACTAGCACGTGACCTTCAGCAACTAACTCCCCTCCCCGCCAAATAGGTTTTTACATTTTTTCCGAATTTCCTCAGAACCCTCGTTCCCGTCCACGGAAAACGCAAGGAAAACTGGAAACGGTGGAAAGAAATTTGTTTTCCTCCGGCAGTGAGAAATGGATCAGAGTGGAAATGGGAGGGAAATCGAAGTCCGTAGCTTGACGGGTGAATCAATCCGAGTGTCGATTGAACCAAACAATACTGTTCAAGATCTCAAGCTCCTCCTGCAGCAAAGCTTCTCTCCGGCTTCTTCTTCCCCTAGTTTCCACCTTTTCCTCAAGGCAATTTCTGAAACCCTCGTTTCTGGTTTAACAAGTGTGTGTATGAATGTTTATTGGCAATGCTGATGTTGGAGTTAGGAGCAGAAAGTAATTGTATATGTGTTGCATGATTAATGTTTCATGTCTGGTGCTTCATAGAGTTGTACCTTTTTCGGAGGGGTGTAAAATTTAATCATTTTTTCAACGTCTTTTTGTTGGTACTGATTGGATTGTTATGTCTGTTCTGATTATCCTTGGAAGATTTTTTGTTATCTTTTTCTTTTGTTTTGATATTTGTCTTTTCGGTCACAGGGCGAGAAATTGGACTTGCAGAACCAGATTAGTAGCTATCTGATTGGGGTTGGGGAGTTTTTGGTTTTTGTCCCATTTGTGAAAAAGGATAGGCAACATAGGCATAGAGTTGAAGCATCTGAAATACCTTCTGAAGATCCGAACCCAAGTCAGAAATTTGAGACTGAGTTAGCTGAGTCAGCTTGGTCTGACTTGATGCAAGACCTCTCATCTTATCAAGACACTTCTAACTGTGAAAATCTACCCGAGGCTGAGTTGAAGTCCATGAATTCTGAAAATGAGAATGCCCATGATAGGAGAACCTCTTCAAGGATGATGAAATGGAAGAAAGCATTGAATAAGAGCAAAGAAGAAGGAACTTCGTGTGATGTTTTATTAAGCATATTGCAGACCTCTGGTGATAAAATGTTTGAGGAACAAAATCTCAAAAAGTTTCTTGAGTTTATAAATTCTTCAAGTTGTTTAAGTAATCCAGCTACAGGGTTTTGTGTGATGAGAGAAGCTAGTGCTCTACTAGAAAGTGAATTAAACCCTTGTAAGAGTAGTTTGTGCCTCTGTCCACTGTGGTTGAAGGACATAATGAGGGCATTTTCTTTCATAAATGTTTACTCTGCATGCCTGCAGCTTTGGCATAAAAAGATTACTATCAGTGCACTGAAGGGACCACTGGATCAACTCCATAACTTCGGCTTTCGCCCCGGTATTGCGGACCTGGAGCTTCTCTCTCAAGTTTGTCCTCAGGTAATTCATATGATTTCGGAAACTGTGCTGTCTTGTGATAGATAAATTAATAAAAATGACTTTTCCCCACTTCAGCTTTCTATTTTAGATAGGCATGGTCATGGCGTTAGACAGGGTTTTAGGAGTTTTTCCCAAGAGTGTGGTTTGCATATTATGAAACCATTGTTGGCACTATATTTTTTGATGTTATGTTGGGGGCATGGTATAAATGCTTTTATTCTTCATTAGCTGCATTTAGATTGACTATGATCTTAGTTCTCAGCCTGTTCGCAAGTCTCCAGTCTCTCTCTAACACTAAAAATATCAGGGTTTAAATGCAGATTTATTGCATTTGTAATACAGAGGATACATTGCGATATTACTAATTATAACTTGTACTTTGTTACTCTCTCAAAACAAGAGTAGTGCAAAAACATGTGCCTTGTATGTGATTTATGAGATACTATGCAACAGTTGTGTGTGATAAGATATAACTTGCACTTTGTTACTCACTCATAACAAGTGTAGCTTAAAAACGTGTTCCTTGTATTTTGATTTATGAGATACTATAAAACTATTGGGTGATAAGACTAATTTTTCATTGTTTGTGTGTTGAGGAAGCTTGAGTGGGTATATTTTTTGATGACTTGTGTATATGCATTAGTGAAGAGCAAATTGTGTGAAGACTATTCTTATACATCTCATGCAATTATGTAAGTGGTCTTCACTTTCACGATGTGGTATCGCATACGTGGAAAATTGCGGCATATATGAGGAATCAAGTCATATTTTTAATAAAGTTCCAATCACATTCAACTAGTTCTGGATTGTGATAATTAGTGATAATCCTTGATCAACGAGCTATTACGATAAGATATACAATACTTAAAATAAATTAAAAAGGGAAGTGCGACTAAGAAGAAAGTTATTAATTTAAATAAGAGTAGTTATAGTAACTAAGCAGGACTGGTCCATAATAAAGTGTTCATGTAGGATGAATAAGCTCTTGCATGTACATAAGAATGTGACTCTTGAAATATGGAGCTAAGTCATGGAACTGATGAGTTGACCTCGCTGAATCATAATTTTATTAATGTATTCTTTATGATAAGATTTGGCAGTCTGTGACTGTAGCATCTTTTTCAAACATATTCTTCATTTGATGGCAGCACCAGAAAAGGGAAACAATGTAAGAAATGAAAGAGTTCAGGGAGGAACAAAGAAATGGAAGTGAGTGACTGGGACAGGAGAGAAAGGGAGCAAAATAAAGAAACATAAGTGATAATTGAAAAGCAAACAGGAAATCTATGAGTAAGACAAACAGAGTCTCCAAACTTGATGGTGAGTTGAAGGCCATGAATTCTGAGAATGAGAATGCCCATCATAGGTGAACCTCTTAAAGGACGACGAAATGGAATGAAGTGTTGAATAATGGCAAAGAAAAAGGACCTTTGGATGATGTTTTATTAAATATAATGCTGACATGTGGCGATAATATGTTTCACGAACAGAATCTCAATAAGTTTCTTGAGTTTATGGATTCTTCAAGTTGTTTAAGTAATCCAGCTACAGGGTCTTGTGGGATGAGGGAAGGTAATGATATACTTGACAGTGAATTAGGCCCTTGTAAAAGTAACAGTAGTTTGTTCCTCTGTCCACTGTGTTTGAAGGAAATAATGGAGGCATTTTCTTTCATAAACATTTACTCTGCTCGCCTTCAGCTGTAGCAGAAAAAGATTGCCATCAGTACACTGAAGGGACCACTGGACCAACAACTCCATAAATATGGCTTTTGCCTGGCGATGTGGACATGGAGCGCCTCTCTCAATTTTGTCCTCAATTAATTCATCTGATTGCAGAAACTATTTCACCTTGTGATAGATCTAGATTATTAGATACCCCTGGAGGGTTTTCGTCCATTTGTTACAAATATGATTACCCATCTTCATCTTATCTCAATTGTTTGGCATTTACTCGTTATTTTTTCTAATTTATTTTTCTAAAGAAGTCCATCGTCTATTCCTGAGAAGCTCATCCCCATCTGATCAAAGGTGGACCAAAATATATTTGCAAATATGTTAAAATCAGTTAATTTTGTCGGTCGCACTCTCAACAGAGATGCTACTTTTATCATTATTTGGTCTCTTGCAATTGCCTGCAGGAAACTTAAGGTAGGTATGGTTTAACCTTTTACAGATTAATTAGTAAAAATGACTTTACCCATTTCTGCTTTCTATTTTGGATAGGCAAGGCCATGACATTAGACAGGGCCTTAGGAGTTTTTCCTAAGAATATGTGGTTTGAACCCATTTTTGATATAATATTTGTTGATGGTATATTGGGGGCATGGTATATGGACATGCTTTTATTCTTCATCTTTTAGCTGCATTTAGATTAGCTTTGTTCTTAGTTCTCAGCCTCTATGCAACATGCATCCCCAACACAAAAATTTGAGGACTTAAATGCAAAGTCATGGCATTTGTACTGCAGTGGACTATATTGTGATTTTCCTAATTATTACTTTCACTTTGCTAGACTCTCCTGTCAAGAGTAGGGCTAAAACGTGTGCCATGTACTTAATTCATGATATACTATTCAACTATTGTGTGTGATAAGTCAAATTCTATTGTTTGTTCATTGAGGAAGCTTGAGTTGCATATTCTTTGAATGACATGTATATGTATGAGTGAAAGAACAATTTTTGTGGAGGCTTATCTTACACTTTCATGCACTTGAGTGGGTGGTCGTTACTTTTTCAATGTGGTATCCTCTATATGTAAAGCTGCGGTATATATTTGAGGAATCAGGGCATGTTTGTTTGTGATTAATTATCGCTTAATCCTTGATGAACTAGTTATTATGCTAGGATAAATAGTACTTAAATAGATTAAAAGGGGAAGTGCGATTAAGAAGTGAGTGATTGAATAAGAAAGAGTAGTTATAGTAATTTAGCAGGACTGGTCCCTATTAAAGTGTTACTCCATGATGACTAAGCTCTTGCATGTAAATAAGAAAGTGACCTGGAATATGAAGCCTATGAAACTGATGAGTTAACCATGCTGAATGGTGATTCACTAATGTGTTCTTTATGATAAGATTTGGCAGTCTGCAACTGTGGCCTCTTTTAAAAATGGCTGCAACTGAAAATGGAAACAATAAGAAGAGAAAGAAATGAAAGTGTTGAGGGAGGAACAAAGAAATGGAAGGGAGTGATAGAAACAGGAGAGAAAAGGAGAAAAATAAAGGAAACAATAAGTGAGAATTGTAAAGCAAACAGGAAATCTGTGAGGGACACAAAGGGAATCTCCAAAATTGATGGGAAGAGAAAGAAAGGTGAAGTTAAGGCGGAAAAAAGTCTTGAAAAGTGATAGAATAATCATTTATTGATTGAATGAGAAAGGGAAATACTCTACCTCTTATATTCAGATTACAATCAGCAGAAAATAGGAAATAAGTTACAACAAATCAAAATAAATCTACAGCTGTACATTTAAAAAAGGTAATCAGATCAAATCAGATTTTTCTGATTTGATGGAGATTCTCAATAGTAACAACTAGATTAGATCAGATTTCTCTAATTTGATTCTCAACACTCCCCCTCAAGCTGGCTGGTAGATGTCATTCATAGCCAGCTTGCGTACTAAATCATCAAACTGTTTCTTTGGCAATTCCTTAGTTAGTATGTCAGCAACCTGTTCAACTGTAGGTATATAGGGCATAACAATCAGTCCATTTTTCAGTTTCTCCTTGATAAAATGTTTATCAACCTCAACATGTTTAGTTCTATCATGGAGTACTGGATTATGCGCAATGGCAATAGCAGCTTTATTATCACAAAAAACTTTCATAGGTAAAGGACTAGAAACCTTAAGTTTTTCAAGTAACAGTTTAATCCACAAAACTTCACAAATGCCATGGGCTACAGCTCTAAATTCAGCTTCAGCACTACTTCTAGCCACAACATTCTGCTTTTTACTCCGCCAAGTCACAAGATTACCCCCAACAAAAACGCAATATCCCGAAGTTGATCTTCTATCACTTACACTTCCTGCCCAATCTGCATCAGTAAACACATCTACTTGGAGATGTCCTCGGTTCTCATATAGAAGTCCTTTTCCTGGAGTCCCCTTTAAGTACCTTAAAATTCTGTACACAGCATCAAAGTGTCCTTGATGTGGCGAGTGCATGAATTGACTCACCATGCTTACTGTGGAAAAATAGAGAAGACAAATCGAGATAAATCATTTCTATTGTTTATAATTCTGTACAAGGGTCACTTATATACAATCAACCCTAACTACAAATAAGGAAACTACTCAATCAAATCAAATCAATCTTCTAATTAAGGAAGGTCAATCAAATCCTCTAATTGAGAAATCACACCCTAATTATAGGTAATTACAGCTCATACTTTCCCACACTCCCCTCAAGCTGGTGAATAGATATTTTCCATTCCCAGCTTGGAAACCTTCGTTTGAAATGCCGTACTACTTAAACCTTTGGTCAGTACATCTGCAAGCTGGTAGTGAGTAGGCATATAAGGGATACAGATCAATCCACTTTCTAATTTCTCCTTAATGAAATGTCTGTCAATTTCTATATGTTTTGTTCGGTCATGTTGTACTGGATTATGTGCAATGCTGATTGCAGACTTGTTGTCGCAGTAAAGTCTTATAGGACCATCCCACCTGATGTTCAAATCTTCCAAAATGATCTTGAACCATAGTAACTCGCAAACCCCTTGGGCCATTGCTCGAAATTCTACTTCAGCACTGGATCTTGCCACCACATTTTGTTTTTTACTCCTCCATGTTACAAGATTCCCACCAAAGAAGGTACAATACCCAGTTGTTGATCTTCTATCTACTATAGACCTAGCGTAGTATGTATCGGTGTATGCTTCAAATACTAGCCCTGTACTTCTTCGAAACAAGATACCCTTCCCTGGAGTTCCTTTAAGATATTGTAACACCCGGTTGACAGCTTGCAAATGGACCTCCTTTGGATTATGCATAAACTGACTAATCACACTTACTGCATAAGCTATATCCGGTCTTGTGTGAGAGAGATAAATTAGTGTCTCTACAAGTCGTTGATACCTTCCTTTATCCACAGCAACATCTTCCTCAGCCTCTCCAAGTTTGTGGTTGGGATCTATCGGTGTGCTAACTGGCTTACATCCCAACTTTCCGGTTTCCTTGAGAAGATCTGTAACATACTTTTGTTGGGAGATGAAAATTCCCTTCTTTGAATGCGCAACCTCAATTCCTAGGAAGTATTTCAACCTTCCTAATTCCTTGATCTCAAATTCCTTGGCCAAATAATGCTTCAAAACCTGTCTTTCTTTTTTATCGTTCCCTGTTATGATGATATCGTCAACGTATACCAAGAGAGCAGTTACTCCCCTGAATTTGAATGTTTCACAAAAAACGTATGATCCCCTTGACTTTGTTTGTATCCCATCTCTGTCATAACCTTCGCAAACCTTCTGAACCATGCCCTTAGAGATTGCTTAAACCCATATAACGCCTTCTTTAGCTTGCACACATGATTAGCAGTTATGTTCATTCCAAATCCCGGTGGAATCTCCATATAAATTTCCTTTTCAAGATCTCCATGCAAAAATATATTTTTTACATCAAATTGCTGCAAATCCCAATTATAATTAGCAGCTAAGGATAATAGAATCCTGACGGTATTCATCTTAGCAATCGGAGCAAACGTCTCTTGATAATCCACTCCATATGTCTGAGTATATCCTTTGGCTACCAATCTCGCCTTATACCACTCTAGTGACCCATCTGCTTTATATTTCACTGTGTACACCCACTTGCATCCCACTGGTCTTTTTCCTGCAGGTAATGGCACCAACTCCCAAGTTTTGTTCTTTTCTAATGCCTGCATCTCAACATTCATAGCTTGTTTCCAGTTTTCATTAGATAAAGCCTCGGATAAACTGGTAGGTATGTGAATACTATTCAAATTTGTAAGAAAACTCCTATGAGTTGGTGAATTTTTTTCAAATGACACAACATGTGAAAGTGGATACAAAGGATGCTTGGTACACTCCCTAGTTCCCTTCCTAATAGCAATAGGAACATTTAGATATGAGTTACTATCTGAATGATGGTTTAATTCAGTTTGTAAAGGAAAGCTAGAAGATGTTACCTTATTTTCAGGGTCCGGATTAGATCCTCGAACTGGTGCAAGTTCCGGGATTGAAGCTTTCTTTCTCGAGTACACTTTAGCAAATGGGGACAGTTGTGTAGGCATGGTTTCAATAGTATGCAAAGGTTCATCAGGCTCAACAAGAGATTTAGGTATAGAATCATCAAACTCAGTTGGAGTTGGAAGTGTTGGTGTTGACGAGGAAGGAGTAGGGAGCACGGGTGTTATTGAGGAAGGTATATCGGGAAGAAAGGAGTCCTTATCTTCCATAACTGTATTCTCCCCTTGAAGATGAGTGGAAAAGTATGATTCTTTTTCGTGGAAAGTGACATCTACAGAAGTATAAAACTTCTTAGAAGGTGGATGGCAGCACTTATATCCCTTTTGAGTTGGAGAGTAACCCACAAAAACAAATTTAATTGCCTTTGGATCTAATTTTCCCCTGTTTGAACTATGAACATGGACATAAGACACACACCCAAAAATCTTAGGAAAGAGATGGTTTGAAGTACGTAGGTTAGGGTAGAATTTGGAAAGTATTTCCATAGGACTCTTGAAATCTAAGACTCTGGATGGTAACCTATTTATAAGGTATGCGGCTGTTAACACTGCTTCCCCCCAATAAGATTTAAGCATTTTGTTTTGAAACAGAAATGCTCGGGTTGTATCAAGAAGATGACCATTTTTCCTTTCAGCAATTCCATTTTGTTGTGGAGTGCTTACACATGATGACTCATGAATTATGCCTTCCTTTTGAAAGTATGAAGTTAAAACCTGATTGAAGTACTCCCTAGCATTGTCTGACCTAAATCGTTTGATTTTGACACCAAACTGATTTTGAACCATGATATGGAAATTTGGGAGGACAAAACTCACATCAGATTTGTTTTTAAGTAGAAAAATCCAAGAGATTCTAGTGCAATCATCAATGAAGGACACAAACCAACGTGCTCCAGAAATGTTTGGGATAGGAGAAGGACTCCAAATGTCACTATGGATTAAGGAAAAAGGAACTGAACTTCTTTTGTTGCTAATTGGAAATGGTACACGTTTGTGCTTTGCAAGTTCACATACTTCACAATGAAAATTTTCGACATCTAACCCCTTACTTAAAGAAGGAAACAGAATGTTGAGAGTTCTGAATGATGGATGTCCAAGTCTATGATGATAAAGCCAATTTTTTTTAATTGGATAAAGAACGCTCAGAAAAAAATGACAAAGGTGACCTGCTCATTTTGACACTCGAATTGCTTGGTGTCTCGAGATAATAAAGCCCGTTCCGTTCCTTAGCACGTCCGATCATCTTCCCCGAATCCTGGTCCTGAAATACACAGTAAATGGGGTGGAAAATGACATTACAACACAAATCTTGAGTAAGTTTTTGTATAGAAACAAGACTAGTGGACAACTTTGGAACATGAAGAATGTTTTTCAATATAAGTGTAGGACTAATTGGAACATCTATTCCTGCAACAGTGGTTAGTGAACCATCGGCAGTGGTAATCTTTCTATTACTTGGACAAAGGTTATAAGTGCTAAATTTCTGTGATGAATGAGTCATGTGATCTGTAGCACTTGAATTAGCAAAAGTTTCATCTGAGACATTTAATCTAATGGAAACGGGAAAATCACCTGAACGTGCAAATGAAGAAATACCTGAAGGTTTCTCAAAAGTCAGTAGTAAGTTCCTTAACCTCTCAATCTCCTGTTTGTTGAGTTCTATGTGCTTTTGAGTCATTTCTTCTGTTATCTTGGACATAGTGGTAGAAAATTGGAAAGAGTTGTGAGTCTTGATTTGGCAATTAAGACCTCCAACAATTAAGGTACTGATTTCACAATCTCTTTTTATTGAAGCAGCGTGAAGATGGTAATAGCGATCAATAAATGGAATTCTGACACGACAATCTCTGGGAAGGTGACAAAACTAAAAAAAAAATATTAGCAACAACGAAGGCTACTGGAGAGAAGATGAAATGGATATGGGCAATAAAGGCCCTCTGGTGAGGCTTGGCAATGAAGGCCAAGAGAGAAACGGCAATGAAGGCCAAAAAAATATAATTCCCTGTTTATGGGTTTATGAGCCTAAGGCTCTGGTACCATGTGAAAAAATAGAGAAGACAAATCGAGATAAATCATTTCTATTGTTTATAATTCTGTACAAGGGTCACTTATATACAATCAACCCTAACTAGAAATAAGGAAACTACTCAATCAAATCAAATCAATCTTCTAATTAAGGAAGGTCAATCAAATCCTCTAATTGAGAAATTATATCATAATCATAGGTAATTACAGCTTATACTTTCCCACACTTACCGCAAATGCAATATCAGGACGAGTATGAGAGAGATAATAAGTCTCCCAACTAAGCGTTGATATTTCTCTTTGTCAATCACCTCTACTGGACTCGCTGGTTGGAGTTTCAAATTCAGTTCTATAGGAGTTTCTGCTGCCTTACACCCAAGTAAACTTGTTTCACCTAATAAGTCAAGTATATATTTTCTTTGGGAAATGAAAATACCGTTTTTGGATCTAGCAAACTCCATACCAAGGAAATATTTCAAGGGACCCAAATCTTTAATTTCAAATTCACAGGTCAAAGCTTTCTTCAACCTCTCAAGTTCTAAACTGTCATCACCAGTTAGAATAATGTCATCCACATAAACAATCAACACAACAATCTTACCTTCTATTGAGTGTTTATAAAACATTGTATGGTCAGCTTGACTTTGAATATATCCTTGAAGCTTGACTACCTTTCCAAATCTCTCGAACCAGGCTCTAGGAGACTGCTTAAGGCCATACAAAGACTTCTTCAATCTGCAAACTTTTTCTTTTCCCAAATTTTCTTCGAAACCTGGTGGCAAATCCATAAACACTTCTTCCTCCATGTCGCCATTTAAGAATGCATTTTTCACATCTAATTGGTTTAACGGCCAATTAAAATGTACTGCAAGAGAAAGTAAAACCCGAATGGAGTTGATCTTTGCAACAAGTGCAAAGGTCTCTTGGTAGTCAATTCCATAGGTTTATGTGAAACCTTTGGCCACCAACCATGCTTTGTATCTTTCAATGCTACCATCAGGCTTACACTTTACTGTGAAAACCCACTTGCAACCTACTGCCTTCTTCTCCTTAGGTAAATCAACAATTTCTCAGGTTCTACTTTTTTGAAGAGCATTCATTTCTTCTTGAACTGCTGACCTCCATTCCGAGTGTCCTAGTGCTTCATGTATAGTTCTAGGAATAAACAAGTGAGAGATATTTGAAGTGAAAGCTCTATATTTCTCTGAGAGTCTTTGATAGGACAGATATTTGGCAATTGGATATTTGGTACAATTCCTAACACCTTTTCGCATTGCAATAGGGATATCAAGATTAGAAAGAGGTAAATGAGAAGAGTTTATAGGAAGATTACCTAGATCTTGAGAATTAGGAGGAGATGATTGACCATGCTCAAGGTTGATAGGATTATTCTCTCTATTAGAATTAAACCGGCGCCTAGTATAAACACGGAGTTCAGTGGACATAGGTTGTAGAGTTTCTCCCCCTGTTTGTGATACAATTTTATCTGACATGGATAAATCACTATTTTCTCCCTTTTCACTAGTTAAAACATCTGTTGGTTGATTTATTTCAGGAAAAAAAATACTAGGTTTCGAATGTTTTTGCTGCCAAAACTGATCTTCATTAGAACTCTCCCCCTGAAGAGTAGTTTTGTTATAGAAAGAAATATTTTCAACAAAATTTACATCCATACTAACATGAATTTTCCTAGTGCTAGGATTTAAACACTTATACCCTTTTTTATTAGAAGCATACCCTAGAAAAACACATTTTTCGGCTTTTGGATCAAATTTGGATTGGAGGTGAGTTGGAATATGGACAAACACTGTACAGCTAAAAATTTTTAAAGGTAAATATGAGGTAAGGCGTGTGTTTGGAAAAATATTCTTAAGAGTTTGTAAAGGTGTTTCATAGTTTAGAACCCTTGTAGGCATTCTATTAATCAAATAACAACTTGTTAGAATTGCATCTCCCCAAAGATATTTAGGAACATTCATATGAAACATAAGAGCTCTACCTACTTCAAGTAGATGTCTGTTTTTACGTTTTGCAATTCCATTTTGCTGTGGAGTGTTCCTATAAGTTGATTGATGTAAAATACCTTTTTCTAGCAAAAAATCACCTAAACAATCATTATAAAATTATGTTCCATTATCACTGCAAAGAATACTTATTTTGGTTTGAAATTGGTTTTCAACCATAGAGTAAAAATCCTTAAAGAGTTTTGCTACCTCAGATTTAGAGTCATCAATAAACGTCACAAACCATTTTTTTCAGTTAAAGTAGTAATCCTCGAAGGACCCCAAACATTACTATGTATCAAATAAAAAGGCTTTGAGGCACAATAAGGTTTTATATTATAAGAATTTCGATGGCTTTTGGCCAAGAAACAAGTTTCACAATGGAAAGAAGTACAATCTAATCCTTTAAATAAACTTGGAAACAAATGCTTTAAATAGAAAAAACTAAGATGTCCTAATCTATTATGCCATAGTATTATTTTATCATGCACAAGGATTGAACGAACACTACCAATAAAACCCTGAGCTTGTTTATTCTCAGACTGGTTGTCATCAAAATAGTAGAGATTGTCTATCAATCTAGCACTGCCAATCATCATTCCCGAATTCAGATCCTGGAATTCACAAAGAAAGACACCAAAGACAATACGACAATTAGAATCCTGAGTTAAACGACTTACAGATAAAAGATTACAAGAGAGTTTTGGGACATGTAAAACAGATTGTAAAACAATCTTATTGGACAAACGAATAGAGCCTTTGCCAGCAATAGAAGATAAGCTTCCATCTGCAATACATACTTTTTTATCTCCAGAACAAGGTGTATAAGAGATAAACAAATGATATAAATTAGTCATGTGGTCGGAGGCACCTGAATCTATGATCCAAGGTGCAAATATTAAAAGAGAATATGCACACGGAAGGCTACCTGACTGAGCTAGAGATATTATAGGAGTCGCCGGAGTGGGTTTCAGCAGTTGTAGAAGTTGGTCTAATTGTTCTTTGCTCAATGAGGAAGTCTCAATAGTATGTGCTTTAGCAGGGGTACGATTAGAGTCTCCTTGTTTATTAGTCTTCCATTCAACAGGCTTCCAATCAGTTGGTTTCCCATGCAATTTCCAGTAGGTTTCACGAGTGTGGCGTGGTTTATTACAATGATCACACCAAACTCGTGGCTTCTCATCCATACGACATTGGTTATTAGGATAGCGAGAAACAGCAACTACAGTACCCAGTAAGGCTGAATTTTCCACTGGTCCAGAGAACTTCTTCCCAAGCATAACATTTCTTCTGCTTTTCTCACGACGCACTTCAGAGAACACTTCACCGAGAGAAGGGAGAGGTTGTCTACCAATGATTCTACCCCGAACTTCATCAAACTCAACATTAAGCCCAGCTAAGAATTTGAATATTCTTGAACTTTCTACCATCTTCTTGAAATAGGAACAATCATCTGGATTCTTCCACTCATAGTCATTGAATAAGTCAATATCCTGCCACAAACCCTTAAGCACATTAAAATATTTGGTAATTGAATTCTCACCTTGACGAATATCACCCAGTTTGAGTTGTAACTCATAGATTTGGGACTGATTCCCAAGGTCTGAATACATCTGAGTAATATTGTCCCAAAGGGCTTTGGCAGTATGATAGCACATATAATTCGAGCTAATGTCCTCCTCCATAGAATTCACCAACCATGCCATGATCATAGAGTTCTCAGCATCCCAAGTAGCATAGCTAGAGTCTGTCTTTGATGGTTCTATCGTGTCACCGGTCAAATAACCAATTTTGCCTCGACCCTTGATGTACATCCGAACAGATTGTGACCATCTAAGAAAATTGTTCTCATTAAGGCGGATTGTTGTTATTTGGACAGAGTGAGAATGTGAACTAGATGTGGGTAATATTGAGTGATTAGAATCAGCAACAAGAGTGGATTCGGAAATTTCTGACATGGTAAAGCGATAGCAACAAAAAAAAAAGAAACGAAAAAGAAAGCAAGAACAGGCTCGGAAAAAAAAAATGGCAGAGAAAAAAGACTGAAGGGAATAACCAATTAAGTTGGCTCTGATACCATCTTGAAAAGTGATAAAATAATCATTTATTGATTGAATGAGAAAGAGAAATACTCTACCTCTTACATACAGATTACAATCAGCAGAAAATAGGAAATAAGTTACAACAAATCAAACTAAATCTACAGCTGTACATTTAAAAAAGGTAATCAGATCAAATCAGATTTTTTTGATTTGATGGAGATTCTCAATAGTAACAACCAGATCAGATCAGATTTCTCTAATTTGATCAAGATTCTCAACAAAAAGGAACAGGAAAGAACAACATAAAGGAAAGGATAGAAGGAGACTAAAGAGGGAGGGTAGAATAAATTTAAGACAATATGCCAATAATAGGTTGAAGACAATGATGAAGTACAGAGAAATCAACAAAGCAATGTCCAAGGAAAGCTGGAGAGAAAAGAAAGGATAAAGAAACAGAAAAGAATAGTGATGTACAAATCTCTAAAGGGAGGAGGAAATGAGTAGTATACTTTGGCATGTTGTGGGAATATGACCTTAGCAGGAATAGACTTTACTATTGCATGCTAAATTGAAAAAAAACTAAGAAACGGGGATACTAGAGGCGTAAGGGTGGAACTCAACTAGCCAAATAATTGGCAGAGAGAATCATTTCCTATCCTATTATATGTGATCATGATATGATATGGCTCAATGCGATTTTTCACTATTTTCTGTTTTTTATTTTCTTGAAAATTGAGTGCGTTATATACTCACGCCCGTCTTGTGGATTATGTAGTTGTCTCACTAAGCCTTCCTTGCCTAACACATTCTCCAAATGGTGATATATTACATCTTGAACCCCAAGGATTCCAAGTGTGGAGTGATTGCTAAGGGGAGTAAAAGGAAGAGGTTTGGTTTGAGTGAGAAGTACTGGAATGTAATTTTGCATGTAAAAGATCTGATCTTCGTTTAATTTCTAAAAATAGTGAAATTTGGAAAACAGTTAAATAGATTTTATTGCCCCTTGAACTTTTCTTTATTTGAAAGCTCTAAAGATGTATAATTATCACAAGAAAAAAAAAGAAAATTAATGCGTGGAATTCTGGATGCTGGGGATTCACAGTTTGACAAATATACCATTAGATAAAACCTTGAAATATCGATGTTGGAAGATATTTGATAATCAAGCCAAAAATAGAGAAGATTGTGTCAAAACTAGAATTAAGGAACTTAGTTAGGGTGTTTGATTTGATTGTTAATTTGTATAGTTGTCAGTTTCCTAGAATAGCTCCCTTGTATTCATATTTATTTGTATATTGTATACCACAAACAACACAATATAATTAAGTTTTGTTCCAGACCACTTTCGATCCCTTGAGCAAAAAACCCTTCTGCTTCTACCTAAAGTCAGCCACTACACCATGTCCGACGAAGTTTCCAAGTCCACAATCGCTCCTGCGATGACTACAAACACCCCTCGGAATCTGCCGAAAGCCACTGCAACCCAGGCCCCTACTTTGGAATCTCACTCCATCCAGATTACTACAAAAAACTGAATGGAAAGAACTTCCTGCAGCGGTCCCAACCCATGCGTATGTACATCTGTAGTAGGAGCAAAATTGGCTATTTGACATGAGAAAAGAAGGAACCTGCATCCGAGGATCTGATTTAATCCAACTTGGGATGCCGAGAACTCCATGGTGATGACTTGGTTGGTGAATTTAATGGAGGAAGATATCAGCTCGAACTACATGTGCTATCACACGACTAAGGAGCTTTGGGACAATGTTAACCAAATGTACTCCGACTGGGAAAATAAGTCCCAAGTGTATGAATTAATGCTGAAACTTGGAGAAATCGGCCAAGGTAATTACTAGGTACTTTAATTCTTTGAAACGCCTTTGGCAGGATTTAGATTTGTTTAATGATTATGAGTGAAAATCCCTGGAGAATTGTAAACATTATAAGAAAATGTTGGAGGACAACTTTATCTATAAATTTCTTATTGGCCTTAACATTGAGTTTGATGAGGATAGAGGAAGGATAACTGGTAGGCAGCCCCTCCCATCTATTGGGCAAGTATTTTCTGAAGTTCATCATGAGGAGAGCCGCTGCCTGGTCATGCTTGGTAAGAAGAACTTCTGTTGCACTGCTTAAAATTCTATCCTTGCCACTTGTTCTATTGCTGGCTGAACCAATGGCCTGATGATAAGTCTCACGTTTGGTTTGATGATTGCAACAAACTATGCTATATGCATGACACCTGCCAGAAGATTCACGTTAAACCTGCAAATTAGACAGGATCACATGAGGGCCTGTTCAATCGCCTCTCCTGCTGCACATGAGGCCGAATCTGTTCCCTTTAACAAAGAGCAAATGGATCACCTTCTGAAATTGCTTAAATCTAACTTTGATTTGTCGAGTAGTCCTAATGCTTCCCTTACGCAAACATATAGTAAACCAAATGCTTTATCCTATCATTTTCCTTCTACTCCTTGGATCACTGACTTCAGGAGCTTCTGATCATATGACAAGTTTTCCTCATTTGTTTCATAATTATAACCCTTGTTCTGGTTATGAAAAAAATTGCATTGCAGATGGTTCCTATTCTCTTATAGTTGGTAAATGTTTGATTAATTTGTTTAGAACCATCTCTCTTTAGTTTGTTCTACATGTTCCTAAACTTGTAATCTCCTATCAGTTAGTAAACTATCTAGAGACTCTAAATATCGTGTCATCTTTTTTGAATCTCGTTATGTTTTTCTGGACCAGAGCTTGGGGGAAGAGGATTGGCAGTACTAGAATGATAGATGCTTTTTACTATTTTGAAGATGAAGATTCTAAGAATAAAAAAGCTTAAGGCTTAAGTAGTATCAGTTCTATCCCTGTTAAGGATTAAATGATGTTGTAGCATTATAGACTAGGGCATCCTAATTTTCCTTATCCTAAAAAATTATTTCCTAGTTTATTTCGTGGAGTAGATTGTTATAAGTTTCATTGGGAAAGCTGCATTTTATCAAAAAGTCATAAAATCATTTATCCTTCGAGGCCTTATCAAGCCTCAAGACCATTTTATTTAATCCATAGTGGTGTTTGGGGCCCCTCGAGGATCAATACTTTTTTTTGGAAAAAAATGGTTTGTGAACTTTATTGATGATCGTACTCATTTATTTAATGAATGAAAAATATGAAGTTGAGAATTTGTTTAAAAAAATTTACTCAATGGTTGAAACCCAATTTTAAAAAAAAATTGGAATCCTTCATACTGATATTGGCACCGAGTATTTTAAAGAAATACTTGGAAGTTTTTTGAGAGAAAAAAGGCATTCATCATCAATCTACTTGTCTTGATACACCTCAGCAAAATGGTATTTTTGAGGGCAAAAATAAACATTTACTTGAAGTTTCATATACTTTTATGTTTTCCATGAATGTCCTGAAATATCTTGGTGTGAAGTGGTTTTAACAGCATCCTATTTAATCAACTGGATGCCCACTCGTGTCCTAAATTATAGTACACCCAGTATATGTCTTAAAAAAAGAATTTTGAGACACATATTCCATCTACTCTTCCCTTTAAAATTTTTGGTTGCTATGTTTATGTTCACTTATCTTGTAAGGGGCAGT
Source organism: Paulownia fortunei (assembly GCA_019321725.1). Taxonomy (NCBI): domain Eukaryota; kingdom Viridiplantae; phylum Streptophyta; class Magnoliopsida; order Lamiales; family Paulowniaceae; genus Paulownia; species Paulownia fortunei. Next base: position 6,542,010 of record CM033112.1, read on the forward strand.
CAAAGCTGGTCTTGAGGGCTGAAAAATGCGTTTTTATTGGTTATGCACCAAATACGGGGTATAAATGTTTTAATCCTAAAACTAGGAAAACTGTTCTCTATGGACGTTACTTTCTTTGAACATCAATCTTATTTTCAAAAGAATTTTCTTCAGGGGGAGAAATATAGAGAAGAAGAAAATTTTTGGGACATCATTCTCACTCCTCTTCCTAAAATTCTGGATTGTGAAAATTCTATGTCTAATCCCACACACCTTGAAAAGATGATTTAAATGTTGGGCAACTATTCTTCCTAATACTATTTTGCCAAGCATTGTTGAATGTTCGACATGGGAGAAATATTACCTACAGTTCCTAAAGAATATAACCCAGAGCTTCTTGTTTATACGAGGAGAGAGAATCATCAAAAGAGTAGAGAGCCTACTATCCCTTCAGTATAAAGTTCAATCTGATGCCCTGGGTAATGAACCTGTAAATACTTCAGTACTATAGAATGTCTCTTACCTAATGTCATTTCTGTTTCTGCTGAGTTACTTGAACAAAAGGACCTTGACCTTGATATCCCCGTAGCAATTAGGAAAAGAACCCATTCTTGCACTAATCATCCCATTTCCAAATACCTATCGTACTGTAAACTCTCAAAAAAACATAGAGCCTTTACATCTAAAATTATAACTTATTTGTTCCAAGAAATATTCAGGAAGCACTTGATGATCCAGATTGGAAATCAGTAATGATGGAAGAGCATAAGGAAAAGTGGGACATGGGAGATTATTGACTTACCCAGAGATAAAAAAACAGTTGGGTCCAAGAGGGTATTTACAGTAAAATGTAAGGCAAATGGAAGTATAGAGAGATACAAAGCAAGACTTGTGGCTAAGGAATGTACTCAGACATATGGGGTTGACTACCAAGAAAGTTTTTCTCCATTTGCCAAGATAAATTCCGTCCGTGTACTAGTGTCTAAAGTGGTGTAAGGTACACCAGTTAGATGTCAAAAACGCCTCTCAATGGAGATTTAAAAGAAGAAGTGTTCATGAGTCTACCTCTAAATTTGAGGAGGTTTTTGGCCAGGATAAGGTCTGCAAGCTCAAGAAGTCTCTATATGGCCTTAAACAATCTCCAAGAGCGTGGTTTGAACGCTTTGGAAAAGCTGTGAAAAGCTATGGTTATTATCAAAGCCAAGTTGAACACACTATGTTTTACAAACATTCTGAGAAAGGTAAAATTGCAATCTTAATTGTTTATGTAATCCTGACAGGTGATAATCTTGAAGAACTTATAGGTTTGAATGGGAAGATGGCAGAAGACTTTGAGATCAAAGAGCTGGGATCGTTAAAGTACTTTCTCGGCATGGAATTTGCAAGATCTAGAGAAGGCATCTTTGTGAACCAAAGGAAATACATCCTTGACCTATTCGAAGAGATTATAACTTAATCCCTGTTTAAGATGTAACTGAAAGGAAAAAGTTTCAAATGAAAAGATTAATCTACTTATCACATCCTCGTCCTGATATAGCATTTGCCGTAAGTATGGTAAGTCAGTTCATGCACTTAACAGGATAAGACCACTTTGATGCTGCCTACATAATATTAAGATATCTAAAGGAAAACCATGGAAGGGTTATGATGTTCAAAAAACATGACAACCTACAAATTGAAGTCTATACTGATGCTGATTGGGCAGGTAGTACTACTAATAGACATTCAACTTCAGGCTACTGCACCTTTGTTGGAGGAAACCTTGTTACATGGCGAAGTAAAAAACAATGTGTTGTAGCTCGAAGTAGTGCTGAGGCAGAGTTTAGATCTCTTGCACATGGAATTTGTGAGGCAATATGGATAAAAAGGTTATTGGAAGACTTGAATATCTTGGTTTCTCTTCATATGAAGGTTTAATGTGACAAGAAGGCTGCCATTTCAATTGCTCATAATCTAATTCTACACGATAGAACAAAGCATATCGAAGTTGACAAGCATTTCAACAAAGAGAAGATTCAGAGTGGCCTAATCTGTGTGTCATATGTACCAACCACACAACGAACAACCATCATACTCACCAAAGGGCTACACAAAAGGCAATTCGAATTTCTAGTCAGCAAGCTAGCTATGGAAGACATCTACAAGCCAGCTTGAGGGGGAGTGTTGGAAGATATTTGGTAATCATGCCAAAAATAGAGAAGGTTGTGTCAAAGTTAGAATTAAGGAACTTAATTAGGGTGATTGATTTGATTGATTTTGTATAGTTGTCGGTTTCCTAGAATAGCTCCCTTGTATTCTTATTTATTTGTATACTGTATGCTTACCACAAACAACATAATACATTTAAGTTTTGTTCACTCAGACTCTGCAGTTTGGCATGTTTTCTTGTAATGTTTTCTGCCTGTCAACTTGTCCAACAACCTTCATGATGTATCCCATTAATACTTTTATATTGAGAAGAAAATTTGTGGAGGTGTGTTGTAAGTTCACTGAAAATGGCATAGAGATATAATATGAAAATTTGATATAAGCAACTGACACTCATGAAAGAATGTCATTATACAAGAGAAAAACAAAAGAAAACACTTACATCTGAGTTGATCTAATTTGTGTCTTTTTCCCCCTCATAATTTAACTATGAATTATCTTCTGTATTTGTGTTCTTCTCTTGCAATCTTCTGACACTGTTGCTAGCTGCAGGCAGCCACTGATTTAATTTTTTCCATCATAAATAATGATATTTTAAACTTGGCCTGCACACAGGAGTTTCAATGCTATTCTGGGTTTTATTTCTCAGCTCAATTTGATGTGGTTTGTAGCTATGATTGTTTCTTTTCCTTAGAATCTCGACAGGAAACAAAATACCATTTCATCCAATTCAAACATCTTGTGCTGCCTTTTTCATAGTTGATTAATTTCTCAGTAATTGTGAGTGCACCATGCCCAAAATCAGTTACTTTTTTTTATCTGTTTTCCGTTCTTTCTGAGACAGTTTCAAAATATCAGCAGTAATGTTATGAATTCATAATCTAAGAATGTGTGCCGTGTTCTTATTCCTCTCAGGTAATATGTATTGTTAACAATGAAGTAGAGGCAACAAAATTACGTGATGCCCTTGTTATAACTAAATTCTCAGCTGAAGATGAGCATGAAGATCAACTCATTACTGGTACTTTTTAAATACATGCTCTGCTAATTTAAATTCCAAAAGGTTATTATCTGCTTGTGCATCCAACACAAGTTACCTCAATTTATCTTTTACATTTTGAACTATTCTTGGAAGCTGCAAAACGGTTACCTAGGTCTAAGATCGTAAATTCGATGAAGAAAAGAGAAACTTCCTTGAAAGCTGTTCTTTCAGAGGCAGCAAAGTCGTTAATGGTACATTAATGTTATTCTACTCCCTCATTGCTCTTAGATTTCATTTCTTAACCAATTATGTTTCACTTTTCATTCATACTGTGCACTTCTTGGAATTATTTTCTCTCTTTCAACTTTTTAGAGATATTCTAAGTAATCAATTTCGCTGCTATTTAAATGAGGTAAGGAACTCTTTGGTTTTGCACTTGGTGTAGTAACCTCTTTATCCCGAAAATGACGAAATTGCTTTAACGGCATTAATCAAACCTATAGCTGTTTATCCAATTTGCTACTCCTACATATGAAGTTCAACTATGTGCTAAATTGTGGTTTTATATGGTCTTACAAAGAATCAAGTATGGTAACAAGGAATCATTAGCAAATTAGATTAAGTGCTATGAAGTCTTGAGCATATTATACTAAGCAAGGCCACAAACGGACCAGAAGGCCTTGTTGATGGAAAACAACCAATAAAAGTGTTCAGATGCTCTCTATTGTATCTGTTGAATTGTGTGATGTGGTGTGAAACAAGAAATGAGGCTTAATGAGATACTTTTTCTTTTGTGTTTCACTAGTTAATCACTCTTTTATATTGAATAAAAAATGTCTGGTAAGTGCTAGGATGAGATACCAATGTAATGGGGAAGGGAAACCAAGAATAGAATGAGAAATCAAAGATAAATAAGACAAGGTTGTAGACTGTCTATCTTGACGCGCTTCATTCTATTTCTCTATGTAAGACTTCACCAGGGCCAATTTGATGCCATCACCCAAAGACTCGAAGTAAATTCAAAGATGGAATTTTTTCGAAATTCTTTTAAAAAAAATTATTTGAAGATGATTTAGTTCCCAAAAGAGTACTTATTTGAATGGTCTTTATTACATAGCTTATATATTTTAAGGTGCTTTAGGCGAAGGATATTTTGGTAATTTTTCAGATATACAGGAATTTTAGTTTTTGAATCTTTTCCTTTGGATTGTTATTACTATTTCACTTGTACTTGGAGTCCTTAGTAATCTTGGATTTGGGCTTCAACAATTAATCGGTGGTTTCCTAGTTGGATTCTAAATCCTTTTCCTAGTAGGAGCAGTCTTTAAGGTCTATAAAATGCTACAGTTATCTTCTTACCTAAATAGAGGTGATTGTCTTTGAGAATTGATATTGGTTGTGTTTATTTGGTTCTACCATTGCGACGAAAGGTCTTCTATCATCCTCATTTTTTCTGTTCTCCTACTTTCTCCTTCTTGTTACCTTTGTTTCATGTGATTCTTTTCCTTTGCAGAATTCTATGATTTCTTCTTATCATATATTCACTAAGTTATAAAGCACATCCATTTCTCACACAAAATTAAATTATAACAGCCCCATCTTCCAATAGTTACTGTTTCTGGATAATATTCACAGCCTGAAACAGTAAACTGCTAGGTTATCCCACAGCACAAGTATACATCTCCCACCAAAGCCTTTTATGTTCCAACAGGGATAGTATTTAAATAAGCCATCAAGGAAAATTCAGTCTATTACCATGTAGGGTAACATAGGTGGGCTTTGCACTCCTAAAAGCTAAGCATCCAGCGCCTTCAGTCTGTATGTCATCAGTAAAATATGACAATTTGAGATCTCTTGGTTCGTCCTTGACCCTAGAAGCTATTTGTCTACAAAATTGTGGCACTTTCTCTTCATTTATCATCTACTGAAAACTTATTCAGTTCTCCCTGTGCCATATGCTCAATGGCAATTTTACCATTTCTGCCACTTTAAAGAGGTAAAACTGATTGACCAACTCATTTCCTTTATAAAGCTTTGTTCTGTATATAAAAAAGTTGATGCTTGAGGAGGTTCGTACTGAGAAAGTGAGGTGGCAAGCCTAGACGAATCAGCCTAAGAAGGATGGAGATGGGATATTTGGGTAAGTTTAGTAAAAGCGAGAATTGATTGACTTTTGTGATAAAAAAGTGCAAAGCCTCTTAGTATGTGGCAGTGTTATCAAAACAAGGATGTAAATAGCCTGAATTTTGAAAACACAAGGTTTAGAGTCTCTTTTTCAGGACAGACGGTTTTCTTGTAAGAAGTGGGTTAAGATGTCTCCTATTGTCTTTTCCTTGTCAGATTCAATTAAGAACTTAAAATTTGTTTGACCGTATAGTGATTTGGTACCTTGTGGAGCTCCTATGCAAGGAAGTGTGTTTTAATATTGATGGTTTTAGACTTTTAGTGAATGAGTTGAGACGTTTGTGGAAAAGAGGCGAAGTGAATTAGTAGAGGATTTAAAGGAACTTTTTGCAAAACATCCAATGGTGCTAGGAACATCTTCAGAAAACTTGCCCCCTCCCCTGTGGCCATGGGCCTCCACCCACAGAAGCTAGCTAGTTTTAATTTAGGCAAAAATCATATGGAAGAAGTTCAGATGAATGATTTTTTCTTCAAAACCCATGGTTGTGCCTACAAATTATTTGTCTATGTGCCTTGAAGATGTGTAAGATCAATTCACACTTTTTAGCTTTTAACTGAAGTTATGGATAAGGAACTAAGGCCATTCAAACTAAAAATTGCTCAACATAGAAATCATGGTTCTCCTGGCACAGTGGCATATTTGTTTTATCCACTGATTGAATGCTTAAAAGTGTTATAATGCAGTTGAAAAATGGAGCAGAGATGGTCAAGTCTTCTTCATTAGAAGATCTTCTGGTTTTTGTGAAGAAAGCTGATACTACAGCAGCCGAAACTGAAGTGAAACGAGAGAGGAGAAGATACTCTGCTGCTTCAAGTTCTCATTCATATGAAGTACAGTGTCATGTAAGCCAAATCTTATTGTTAAAAATTCTTGTTAGTGGTTATTCTTGTAGTAATGCTGCAAAAGCTAGAGTATGAAGGTAACAATATGAAAGGACAGATCAGTTATCATGAATTTTATTGCTTAAAATGTGAACTGCATCAAAAATATATATCTTCTACTAGGATCTACCCATCAGCTGATAAATTGCATCTGAATCATTGCTTGTGTATCACTCCTTTGTTTGTCAGTATTTTATCCAGGCACCATTTACAATAATTCCAGAGTTGAATTCTATTGTTTTTGGAGCATGCAATGACATTAATTGTTTTTTGGCGGAAGGTGGGAATGTTATTAGAAAGATGACATGCATATGAGCTTCATTAGTTGATTACTAGGTCATGTTTTAATTTTTATTGTCTTTATGGTTGTTCTTATGGAACATTTCCTTGACATAGCTAGAGAGCATATACACTTTGTAGAAAGAAAAAAGGTGAGCTCTTTATTACCTAGATGCGGCTATGCACAGACTGCTGTGCTGAAGAGTTAAGAGTAGTGTTGGAATATCCAAAGCATCAAACTCTTTTCACTGGTGAAGAACTTAGATTTCACTCAAAACTTCAAAAGCATTTATTAATGTATGAAAGGAAATTCTTTTTAAATGGTTATGGAGCAGTAGAATCAAGGGATATGCAGAAGACATGCATTAGACCTAAGCAAAGTACAGTAGAGAGTTCAGCAGTTCAATTTGTAAACAGTGGTTTGGTCACTTTTGACTTGCTAGGTTAAGTGGACCTCTGAACTGCGCTCCATATGCTTCAAGATTATGATGTGTGAGTCAGTTCTCAATCAGATAACAGAGTGGCATGTAGCACTTGCACCATCAGACTCATAACAAGCTTCTCGTCTAAATCCATTTTTTAAGCAGTTTTCTGTGGATGTTTCTGTTTCTTTTTTCTTTTTCAGCCAGGAGCTCAAACTGCTTTTGTTGTGGAAATTTTAGATCTCAGGAGCCTCTCTCTCTCTCTCTCTCACACACACACACACAGACTTTAAAATTAAGTTTTTTAATAGACTTGAAGGCAGTGAGATGTGTCAGACACATTTGCATTAAAATCAATCTTATTTTTACATACAAACAGCATGGTTTAAAATTGTTTTTTCACACAATAAGATGGAATTTTGAATGTTTACAAAGAGCTAAATTGGTGGAGATATACGTCCTCTAACAGAGAATGTTTTTTCACGTAGCACGGTTCTAGGCTTCTAGCATATAGCAGTCCCAGCATAGTTTGTGTACATTAATGTTGTGTTCATCCTCTGAAACTTATCGTGCCTCACAATCTACAATTTCATTGTTATGTATAAGGTTCTTCTGGTGGATCTTTACATTAATTTGTACATACAATGAATTTTGAGTTTATATGCATGTACCTTGCTTTTGTCACAATTTTGTAGAATCATTTGAAAGATATTATTCGGAAATTCTGAGCCATTTGATTATGTATGGAATTATGAACTCATTCCCATAATTTCTGCCTATGATACCATATACTAGGTTGAAGAGAAACCAATCCATACTAAAATAGACAAGATTTTCTTTGAATTCGTCAGTTGATTCATATGGGCAAATCATACCAGAAAATGCATCCTCTGTCATCGTCAGAACATTTTTGGAGTACCATCTGGCAAATACTTGAAGGGCATCTGCAATTTTCTTTATGTACCGTGTCCTCTTTCTCTGCTCTTCAAATATGTCTTGTGCATAATGTGATAGGAGAATGATCTAACGGGTGTGTGTTTGCATTCTTTGACACAATCATCATAGTTAAAAGGCGAGGGCTTTATGGTTATTGGAATACTATAAGAATGCAGAAAAGTTCATTCTATATATGCAGTTGCCAATTATCTGAATATGAATTATAGTACAATGGTGGTCCACTCATTCATTGGTGGTGTTGTGGTTATTGTTGAATCAATCCCTAGAATGTTGGCTGTTGATATTCCTGATTTAGCAGGACACAAAGTCATTGCTACCAGAGGAAATGGTCGGGCATCTACAAAGGAGCATTGGATCTCGAGGACAGGTTTCTACTCTTTGACAGCCATTTTTCCCCCTCCTAATCTGTTTCTTTTTCTTTTATGCCCCCCACCGTCCTTTATTTCTTGGACTGAGGATGTAGGACTTTGTTTTCTAGGCAAAAGATAGGTTGTAGATTGCACATATATGGTATGGCTACAGAAACTCTTATTGCAGAACTGTGATGAGTTAATACTTATCTGGTACAGGTGGTTCACATTGAAGAGATCAATGCCCGGAATGCCAAGTATGTTGAGATCCCTTGTCAGCTCTCTGAAAATGTAAAGTCTGCACTCAAACGTGTGGGAATTACTAGATTGTATAGCCACCAGGTAAGAATATTTTTTCTGATAATGAATTACATCCCTTCCTATCCAGCACATTTTCCTGCGTGTGCTTAATTATGATAGAATGTACAGGCCGAATCAATTCAAGCCTCCCTTGCTGGTAAAAATGTAACTGTGGCAACCATGACATCTAGTGGGAAATCTCTTTGTTACAATATTCCAGTTTTGGAAGTACTATTGCACAATCCATTAGCTTGTGCTCTGTATCTCTTCCCTACAAAGGTTTGTAGCTTTAGGTCTGCAATCATAATTTTGTTGGTTCTTTAGTGGTTATGTGATTTGCGTTTGGCTGAATTTGATTATGACAGGGTTATACATCTTGAATTCCTTCTGGTATTATGCTTTTAGGCAGAATTTAGTTGACTCAACTTGCACGCAGGCATTAGCTCAAGATCAGCTGAGAGCTTTGTCTGCTATTACCCATGGGCTTGATGATAGCCTAAATATTGGGATATATGATGGGGACACTTGTCAGGAAGACAGATTGTGGCTACGAGATAATGCCCGACTGGTATATTAGAAAATTTGTTTGTCTTGGATAGGATGAATTCTCTAAGATGGCCATCATTTTTGTTTCTAACTTTCATCCATTAATATGCAGTTGATCACAAATCCAGACATGCTACATGTCTCAATCTTGCCTTTCCATGGGCAGTTTAGGCGAATATTGTCAAATCTTAGGTATTTATTTTGCTGCTTTTGTATCTGTATTGCTTTTTGGGTGATTTCTCAAATTAACTCTACAATGAACCTGTTGCTTCTTGTGGTTTAAGAATTTGTGATTTTCCATTCGTTTTGTTTCATCACTTATCCAATTAGGTTTATATATTCTTAAATTTTTTTGAGGACAGGTTCATAGTTATTGATGAAGCTCATTCTTATAAGGGGACATTTGGTTGTCATGCTGCTCTAATATTTAGAAGGCTTCGTCGAATCTGTTCTCACGGTATGTTCCTTTTTTTGTAGTTTATGCTGGTCGCAGATTTCTTTTCATCCTGCCTTTTTTACTATAATTTAATCTTATCTTCTCAACTAACTTCTTATCCAGTGTACAGCAGTGACCCTTCTTTTGTATTCAGCACTGCGACTTCTGCAAACCCCCAGGAGCATGCCATGGTAATTTTTCTCTTCAGAATATGTAAGAAATATCGAATCCAGATTTAAGCTTCATATTGCTGATGCATAGCTTGTAAAATAGTTCTTAATTTTTGATGGGTACTATACATCACCTAACCTTAGATGTTAAAACAATTCGGGTGTTAGCCAATTGAAGCCATTTGTCCGCATGTACTAGGCAGTTCCAATTTTATATATACTGGTATGGATGAATTGTTTCGATATATGTTTATAGACGGCCTCTTTGAAGGTTTCTTGTGTGCCAAATTCATTACATGACAACTGCAGTTATATACCATGTCTTTTAATGATGTTACAGGAACTGGCAAATCTACCAACAGTTGAGTTAATTGAGAATGATGGTAGCCCTTCTGGTTTGAAGCTTTTTATACTCTGGAATCCTCCTTTATGCCTGAAAACTGTGAGATTTTGCTTAGTGGGTCTGCCAAACTTCCATTTGAAATCTATTGAATTGAAATTAAGTTAATTACCTTCTTGCATCATTTCCGTTTTCAAGGTTTGGAAGAGAACAAAGACCAGCTTGGAGGCTAAAAAATCTGTTAATAAAAATGTGGTTGCTGGACGCTCAAGGTGATACAACATATCTTTCCTCTATGGTCCTGGACAATGTTGACTGTTTATATTTGACCTGTATATGGTGATGTTTTTGAATTGACATTTCCAAGAGTAGTTTTAGAATTTATTGTTGATTATCTTTTGATTTATTAGCTTTCTTTACGAGTAGCAAGGACCCAGCTTCTCATCTGCTCGACAGATGCAGTGGAGAAAGGTCTCTTGATGGGCTTGGGTTAGAGGTTCCCTCATAAAAGTGCTATGAGAAAGGACAATAAATGTCCAGTGGAAGCTAGAAAAGTACCAAGGAAACAATCCAACAAGAACTTTGAATGCAATATATACACAATTACATGGGCAAAAGATGGGACAAGGTTTTGGTAATTGGAGGAGAGATTCAAAAGAAGAGCATGTAATTGCATCTTTGAATGATGACCCCATGGCCAATAAGGGAGTCAAAAGACGATTATGCAACTGTAGCCATGAACAACACTGGCACCATGATCTGTCAAAGCTTAAAGGCTACCCTTAAGGAGTTCAATTCCAACGTAATGTGGAGAAAATGAGCATTTTGCCTAAATGTGCTATCTATTCCTTAATGAGTTTCTATCAGTTTCTTTTAATGAAAGACCTAATACTTGTTTAATTTGGTTGGAAACCCACCAGAGTTGGGGCATGACAAATAAGAGCATCAACATAAGCCTTTACTCAATTTGATGTTGCTGCTGCCAATAGGGGTGAATGCTAAAAATGATGGTTAACTTTGTGTCAGGAAATGATATTGGGGTTCTTGAGGATCAATAGTTCTTAGAACTTTACATTGGAATAAAATGTCATCCTGGATGCTAAGAACTATGAGAAAGATTGGGAGGTGATGATAATCTACCATAAAATTGAAAGTGTGATATAGGATCTTATAAAGACTTTCTAGAACAAGGGTTTAGAAATAATCTTGACCTACTGAACAATTGCAATGTGGATAAAGATTTTACGTTTACTTTGGACTTCGCGCTCCAGATTCATAATAGAAAATGAGAAAGTAAAGAAGCACATAAAAACTTGCAGAAGTGTTTAGTGGTAAAGCTGTTTCAAATGAAGTGAAACTTTGAGGGCCTCAAGTGTATATTCTGTCTTAGATTTTGAGGTATTCTGAGGATTAAGTTCTTTAAAACTATGTCTCTCCAATCTGCACATTGTGATTGAAACAGTATAACGATTTGTAGGAGGATACTACTATCAACTTATTGTAGGAAAAAATGAATTTACACAATTTCAGTAGCTTCGAATTAGTTAAAGATTTATCACTGGGTAGATTAATTATATAATGGCAGGGATTACAGCAGAGTTTTTAATTAAAAAATATTTTTCACAAATTTGGATTGAAAAGATAATTTCTTATAATTTCAGATTCTCATTACTTTAGATAAGGTCAAAATATGCAATTTTGTTTCTTTGGGGATGGATGTTTTGATTGTTGTAGATGTACAAGTACATTGGACTATTTCGATGGTTCCTTTGTCTTTGTCCTTTATAGGCATGCTTAAATTTTAATTAGTTAAATTTATATGTGGGATGGATGCAATAAGAACTCTTTAGGAAAATATGGCGATTGCTCATCACTGGGATGTTAGCTGGAGTTATCTTTTCCCTGGATCATGTTCAGTAGAGATAAGAAACCTTAACTTTTTCTAATTTATTTGACATAAAGTCTTTGATTTTACAGTCTTTTTTGGAAAAGTTATTTAGTGGTGCCATGTTTAAAAATAAATGATTCAAGACGAGAGTTTGATCCGAGAAGTAAAATAAAAAAGGAATCAAAAAAATTGTAATCCTGGATGTGAATGTGGGAAAGGAAACTTTAATAACATAGATTCTGACTACGCATCTTTAGAATTCCTTTAGTCAAGTAAGTGGGCTCTATTTGAGAGAGCAACCATTCAATCACTAACAAGTTAGCACAAATGACAGAAACCCATTTAAGATATTGTAGAGGGAAACCTGTCTAGATATCTTAGCCATTTCAAGCATCAGACTAGGATTAGAACACACCAGTCATGCAATTCATTTTTTAAATGCGTTATGAATTGATGAAGTCAATTTTGTTTCTTCACCATTTTGTAAGAATATGTTTTGATGTCTCCGTAATGTGATCTTTACTTTGCAGTCCTATTTTAGAGGTTTCATACCTCTTTGCGGAAATGGTTCAGCATGGGTTACGTTGTATTGCATTTTGTAAAACACGCAAACTTTGTGAACTTGTTCTCTGCTACACGTATGTATAAAACCGCATCTTTTAAATTATTTGATTCTATCATGAATTTGGTGGACATAATAACTCTTTATATCTGTGATTGTAATAAGGCGTGAAATTCTTCATGAATCAGCACCTCATCTAGTAGATAAAGTATATTCTTACCGCGGAGGCTACATAGCTGAGGTCAGTGTCTTCTTCTTGTTCTTCTTCAAGTATTCAAGATGTTTAAAATTTGTATAGGTGTTTAATTTATGTTTTTATCTTTTTCACTATACAATACATGTATTGTAGCACACACAGTACATGTGTGTGCACAAATATGAATAAATGAGAGTTTCTACCATATCTGATTTTCTTTCATTGTCCATGAACTTTCACACACCAAATCATCAATTGAGTGTTATCTGCGGCTATATATCAGTGATTGTTGGGAATTTCCTTGGCCAACTTTACCAAAACTTGTGCTTATTCTGGACATATTAAACTGATATCGAACACAGGTTGAATACTAATGCTGCGTTGATTTATTCAATTGAAGACAATACACTTAAAAGGACCAAGGTCTGACAACAAATCCCTAAACACACTCCTAGGATCATGCAGATTGATGCACACCATGATCTGACTTTAATTGGAATTAAAAGCAATTTAAAATCAAATCCTAACAGTTGGAAATAACCAAATCTAAAATAAGAAACTTTGACTAATTTAATCTCCTAATGAAATCGAATCTGATTTGATCTGATCTGCCGACACTCACCCTCAAGCTTGGTTGTAGATGTTGATGAGTCCAAGCTTGTTCACAAGAAGATCAAATACTTGTCCATTTAGTCCCTTTATAAGTATATCTGCCAGTTGTTGAGAAGTGGGCACATATTCAATGCTGATGATACCTCCATCCAGTTTCTCTTTGATGAATTGTCTATCAACCTCCACATGGTGGATTGGGTTATGAGCTATGCTGATGGTTGCTTTGTTGTCACAATATAGTTGCGTCGCATTAGATTTTCAGTTCTTCCAGCAGTCTTTTTATCCAAATAGCTTCACAAATTCCATGTGCCATGGCTTTATACTCGGCTTCTACACACCACGGACTGTCTTTTGCTGCGCCAAGCTACCAAATTACCCCGTAACAGAGTACAATAACCGGATGTTGACTTTTTATCATCAATTGAACCAGCCCAATCCGCATCCATGAACACCTTTACTTTTCAATCATCATTTTGTCCAAAAACAGTTCCTTTCCAGGTATTTGCTTTAAATACCTCAAGATTCTATACACAGCATCAAGATGGCCTTGGCAGGATGCATGCATGTACTGGCTTATTAAGCTTTCAGCAAAGGCAATGTCAGGTCTTGTATGTGAGAGATAAATGAGCTTCCCGATGAGTCGATAACTTCCCTTGTCAACCGGATCTCTTTCAAGCATTTTTGACTTACTACCAATTTCAATTGGAGTTTCACTTGGTTTACATCTGAGCGTACCAGTTTCCTTTAGTAAATCTAAAGTATATTTCCTTTGTGACATGGAAATACCTTTCTTCTTGAAAATTCCATCCCCAGAAAGTATCTCAATATTCTGTCCCCAGTAATTATGATATCATCGATGTAGACTATCAAGGCCGTTATCTTTCCATCTTTTAAGTGTTTGACAAACAATATATGATCTGTTTGTCCCTGAATATACCCATGGTTCTTAATCACTCTTGAAAAACGATCAAACCAAGCCCGTAGGGACTGTTTCAATTCGTAAAGTGACTTGTTGAGCTTACATACGATTCAGCTGGTCAATTTCTCCTCAAAACCCGGTGGGTTGATTCTTGTAAACTTTTTCTTCAAGATCACTATTCAGAAATGCATTTTTTACATCAAGTTGATGCAGTGGCCAATCAGAATTTGCTGCCATGATGGTATTGAGCTTAGCGACAAGAGCAAATGTTTTAATGTAGTAAATCCCATAGGTTTGAGTATAACCTTTGGCCACCAAACCATGCTTTGTATCTCTCAATAGACCCATCAACTTTATATTTCACGGTGAATACCCATTTATGCCCTACAACTCTCTTGTCCTGCGGCAACTCCACCAATCTCCACATATTATTTCATTTAATGGCGCGCATCTCTTCAAGAATGGCAGCTTTCCATTCATGAACATTTAGAGCCTTCTCAATCTTCCTGGGAATTACAACACTTAACAAATTTGAGGTGAAAGCACGAAAAGAAGATGATAGATTGGAATAGGAAATAAATTTGGAGATGGGATGCTGAGTACAAGACCTACTACCTTTTCTATTAGCTATTGGAAAATCTAGATCAGGGTTAGGACTAGGATTATTTTCGAGATTACCTAAGACACTTGGAGTGTAAGGTTCTACCATGAGTTCGACTTCTTAACTGTGAGTAGGATTCATGATATCTTTATTTTCTTGGTAGACCCTTTTTCTAGAGTAGACACATAACTCTTGCTGATTAGGTAATAGTTGAATCTCCCCCTGTTTCTAATACTGGTACATTTTCTTATGGTTGGTTCATGATGTATTGGTTGGGTCTGTCTTTATTAGTTCAAGTAGAAATGAAGAGGTGCTGTATATAATGGGATCTTCTAGTTCAGTGGGAATGATGCGTATGGTAGGAGCTTCTAGTTCAAGTATCGGCAAATCAATGATGTCCCATGAATGAGCTTCCTGATAATTGTTCTCCTCTGAAGCGAAGTTAGGGACTAATATGGAGTGTCCTTAAAAAATGTCACATCTCAAGAGATATATATTTTTTTATTTTGTGGGGCAGTAGGACCGATAACCTTTTTGGGTTGGAGAGTAGCCCAAAAAAAAAAAAAAAGGTTTTAATGGCTCTTGGGTCAGGTTTAGATCGATGGTGAGAATGAATATGGACAAAGGTGGTACACCCGAAGGTTTTTAATGGAAGGGTATTTAAAATTGAAAGTTGTGGGTATTGTTTAGTAAGAATGGATAAAGGAGGTTCAAAGTTTAGGGTTTGGTTGGCTAGGCAGTTTCTGAGACTGTTAATATAGCATCTCCCCACAAGTACTTTGGGACATTCATAGTGAACATGATAGCATAGGCTACTTCCAACAAATTTCTATTTTTCCTCTCCGAGACTCCATTTTGTTATGGAGTGTCAACACATGAACTTTAGTGAATGATTCCTTTTTGCAACAGATATTCTCCCAGAATTGATTAGAATTGATTGAAAATATTCTCTGTTGTTGTCAGTTCGTAGCACACGGATATTTGTTTGAAATTTTTGAATACTTGGCATGTCTCTGATATTTCTTGGAGAAGATACACCCATGTAATCCGTGTATGGACATTGATGAATGTAATGAACCATTTTTTCCCATTTGAGATTGTGAGTTTGGACAGTCCCGAGATGTCACTGTGGCTTAGTGAGAATGGTGCAGATGGTATGTATGGTTTTGGCTGAAATGGCACTCGAGTATGTTTAGCAAGCTGGCAAATTTCAACATTGAAAAGAAACTGATTTTTTATTGTCAAATAATGAAGGTAACAGACATTTCAAATATGAAAAATTGGGGTGACAAATCTATGGTGCCATAACATTATTTCCCTAATACTGGAACTAGAAATAGATGCAACACCAGACACAAGAGTTTGTTCACTCTCTGTATTTTCATCTTCAAAGAAATAAAGTCTATCATGAACCCTAGCACTGCTAATCGTCCTCTTCGATGATAGTTCCTGAAATTGACATGACTGGACATAAATTTAGCTAACAAACGTTTCAAATATAAAAAATTAGGGTGACCAAGTTTATGGCGCCGTAACAATATTTCCCTAGTACTGGAAATAGAAAATAGATGCAACACCAGACATAAGAGTTTGTCCACTTTCTGTATTTTCATCTTCAAAGTTATAAAGTCCATCATGAACCTTAGCACTGCCAATTGTTCTCCCCGGTGATAATTCCTGAAATTGACATGACTGGACATAAATTTAGAAACACAATTATTATCACAAGTGATTTTGCTAACAGATATTAAATTGCATTTTAATGAGGGAACATGAAGTACAGGTTTGAGGTTAAGATCCCTAGATATTCTAGTTCTACTCCAGCAACAAAAGTTAAGGATCCATCTGCAGTTTTAACAGTGGTGTTACTAGAACAAGGAACATAAGAATGAAAGAGATAAACACCACCTGTCATATGGTTGGAGGCACCTGAGTCATTGATCCAAGGTTCCTTAGAAGTAGTCGAGGCTGAGTGATAGTTAGCAGATTGGGCTATTAAACATGTTAGCAGATTTGGACCTGAGGATGAAGATAAAGTAGATGAGGGTTGATATATGTGTTCCACTAGTTCTTTACCGAAATGGATTGGAGTCTCATTTTTTTCTGCATTTTAGCCCTTGTCACTGCCTAATTGGGTTGGCATGCTCTTCCTTCTAATTGTCTTCGAGGTACCCAATTAACTGGTTCAGCGTGAATTTTTCATCATATTTCTTTAGTGTGGCCATAGCGATTACAATGTTCACACCACATTCTCTCTCCTCTGTGAAACATCACTGCAGAATGATTGGCCTGGGTCTAGCTGGAATACGCCGACGTGACTTTTTCTCCTCATGAAGATTCAGTCATGGCAGTTTTAACCATGTTGATTTAGCCCTTGGGCTCTGATACCATGAACACAGTTTGAATACTTCTGCTGCGTTGTTTTATTCATTTGAAGATAATACACTTAAAAAGACCAAGGACTAACAGCAAATCCCTAAACACACTCCTACGATCATGCAGATTGATACACACCATGATCTGACTTTATTTGCAATTAAAAGCAATTTAATCAAATCCTAACATCTGGAAATAACCAATTCTAAAATAAGAAACTTTGACTAATTCAATCTACTAATCAAATCAAATCTGATTTGATCTTATCTGCCAACAGATATCAACATATTCCTCAACTTGATGTCACTTCGGTGTTGGTGTAAATTAAGTTATTACATATCAGATTGACAATAATATCTCAGGTCTGAATCTGTGATTCAGTATGCATTTCCCTTGTCTTGTACCACACTATCCACAGCTATAATTTTGGTGGTTTTAGTGCATTCGGACTTGATTCCATATAGTTTTACGTCACAAGTTCATCATAATAATCTCACTTTACCTGCATCTTTATGAACATGCTGTTGTAGCTATGATATATCTAGGCAGGCATTTTATGATTCGATTCACATGAACTATCATCCATATGCCTCCCTGTGTTTTACTTTGAATTTAAGATGATTAGCAGGTATAATGTTCATCTGCATCTTTATGAACATGCTGTTTTAGCAATGATATATATAGCAGGCATTTTATGATTCGATTCACTTGAACTATCATCCATGAGCCTCCCTGTGTTTTACTTTGAATTTAAGATGATTAGCAGGTAGAATGGTAGTGCTTACTACTTCATTTCAGGTCTCATTTTCAGTATAACCCTAAAGCAGTGCTCTTTCTGATGTATGTGTTAGTTCTTAGAACAATTTAGACGTGTTACGAGCTTAAAAAGCTAAGTGCTTAAGGTACTTGTGAACCCTTTCGAAAATTCCAGAATGACCTAACTTTTTCTAAGCCTCAGTTAAGCTGTAAAATCTTGCAAGATCTGTCCCTTAGAGGTTTTATAGACCAAAAAAAATCCTATAAGGGCCTTGGGATTACTTGTTAGCAATAATAAGAGCGTTTTGTTAACCAGCTCTGTTGTAATAAGCATTTAAGAGTGCTTGGATCGTATAGATGCTTTGCTACCTTCTGTTGCATAATATTCTGTCATTCTTCTACTTTTGGTTCTTATTTTTTTGGAAACTATGAAAAAAGCTACGCTACAATTATCCCCAATTTGTGATTGTCTTTGTACACCCTCTCGGAGGCAAAAATTAATGGCTAAATACATACTTCTACTTCAATTTGAAAAAATTAAAAGAGTCATTTAAAAGGCAAGACATTGTTTTTTGACCAAAAAAAGCATGCCTTGAGAAATAAATAGTAAGGTAAATTCAAAGCTATTCTAATTGTGTCATTATTCTATTTCTTCAACTATAATGGAGGGCCCTAAGTTGAAAGTTACATAGGCATTCATCTGTCATGACATCTTAGCTCAGTGGGGAAAAATATGCATCTGGATGTACCCCTAGGAGCCTGTCATTCATAATCAATGGAGGGAGAGAATCGTGATACAAGTAGGACAACTTTGATTTAATAAAGTATTTATTAGTTTATAGAAAACATATATCAATTGCAGGACATGATTTGATTGGTCAACAATTTTAATGACCAAAAGAAATGTGACAAATCTTTAGTGGCTCAAGTATGTCTTTCAAACTAATTAATTCAAATTTAGCAATTTTACTTGGCCCCGGGGGGGTACTTAAATTGATTGACTGTGGTTTGTTCGCTGTTACCAAGAAGCTCCAGTAGCATCTTCCAATGTTAAAATTCACTATCTGATGATGGGAACAGGACAGGAGAAGAATCGAGAGTGATTTCTTCAATGGTAGTATATGTGGTATTGCTGCCACAAATGCCCTTGAGTTAGGCATTGATGTAGGTCACATTGATGTCACACTCCATCTGGGTTTCCCTGGCAGCATAGCAAGGTATGGCATTAATTCATTTCTGTCTCTGTCCGTTCATAACATGCTTGCCTTTTTATTTTAATTAGTGTTCATTTTTTTGATATCCAGTCTGTGGCAACAAGCTGGAAGGTCAGGAAGAAGAGAAAAGCCGTCACTTGCTATATATGTTGCATTTGAAGGGCCTTTAGATCAGTACTTTATGAAGTTTCCACATAAACTTTTCAGGGGTCCAATTGAGTGTTGCCATGTTGATCCTAATAATGATCAGGTTATTTATATCAATAATTGCATTTCATTTTGTGGTATTTCATCTGAACTCTGGTTATAAAGGATGGAGGTTTAGTTTTTGTTTGTTTAGAGGGTAAATGGTTGCATCCTTGAATTGCTTTCCCTTATAGGTGCTGCAGCAGCACTTGTCCTGTGCTGCTCTTGAACACCCATTGAGTTTGCTTCATGATGAGAAGTATTTTGGTCCTGGCTTAGAGAGCACCATCATGAAACTTAAAAACAAAGGCTGCCTGAGCACTGATCTGTCGCATGATTCTGCTGCCAGAATATGGACCTACATTGGGCATGAGGTAATTCGTATGTGAATGTACCCAGGATTCTTGTCTCTATTCTAATTAGGAATTAGGTAAAAGATCACACTAGATTGATGTATAACTAAAGTATTGATCTTCTGTTGATATTCTAGCTTCTCATCCACCTTCTTGACTCTCAGAGAATACTTTTTACATCTTGCATCCCACTAGCCAACTCAGCTTCTTAAATATGTAATTTACACATTAAAATAAGTGAATAACTCAACCTTGTGTTAAAATCTTTTAGTTTGCTCATTTTCTCCTAGTCTCATTTGGTACTTATTTTACTCTTCAGAAATCTCCATCAAGTGCTGTTAACGTTAGAGCCATAGAAACTGTGCGATATAAAGTAATTGACAAGATAAAGAACGAAGTCCTTGAAGAAATTGAGGAAAGCAAAGCTTTCTTTCAGGTAAGAACAATGCGGTAATTATGATGATTGTTTTCCATTTATGACAGGAAGTGTTGAACTTGGTATTTTAGATTAGGAGATGCATTATCTTTTGTAGTCAACAGCACATTTTGTCAGAGCAATATCTTGTATAAATTTGTTCGTGGGTTGGTTAAAAAATATTATTTAGTCAGAATGCTGAAAACTTACTAAATTGTAGTCTTTTGTTTTAAGTTCATATGTTTAGCTATTTGTTCCGAAGTAGTCATATTAAATTTACTCCATAAATATGCGCGTGGCCATTTAAAAGGAAACTTTTAATTTATAGGTTGATCAAAGAACTAATAGAATACCACAAGCAGCTGGATTAAACTCCAGTTTCTTCAGGACTGTGCTTGCTGTGTTGCTGGAGTGGAATAGACTGATCTAATCTTCTATCCTATTAAACTTGATTTTAGTCAATATATGTAATGTGTACCACATGAATTCATGTGGTGCCTGTGATCAAAGCTTCTCTGTGTAGTGTGTATGATTGTTATATAATAAGGGTATATTCAATGCTTTAACTTCTAATTTGACTTTGGCATATATCAACTGTTAAGACTTTTGGCATTATTATATGCTTTTAGTTCTGTGACTTTCTATCTTTTCTGTTCTGTGCCCATTGAAAGTGCTTTCAGGAGACCATCTAATTTTTTTGGGCAGTTGTCTGTGGAATCTGATGTTTGTGCCGATTGCAGGTTTATGAAGGTGCTGTCTATATGAATCAAGGGAAAACCTATCTTGTAAAGCATTTGGATTTATCAAGTAAAATTGCTTGGTGCCAACAAGCTGATGTAAACTACTATACGAAAACTCGTGATTACACAGATATTCACGTAATTGGCAGCGATGTTGTATGTAACTATTTCAAAGCCCTTTTCTCTTCTTTTGTTTTACTTCTTTCTTCATTTTTGGCACTTTGCACATATTGAGTTATAGTAGTTTTCAACTTGTTATTCTGTTCCACCAATAGAATATACGCAATTTTGGGTTTTGTGTGAAAGAACTTTCTGGATGAAGAGAGCAGCACTCAAAGCAATCTTTTTAGCATATTCCAGAAGTGTGGTTATGTTTCCTTCTTCATTGTTAAAAGATTTATGTAAGAATTAGATGCAATTTTGAAGTTGGCATTCTTAATCTCTCTTTTGGAAATTATGACCTTTCATCTTTCCAGATATATTAGAAGCAGCAAATTTTAGTAGTGATCTGCATGAGCTTCGCTTGAGTTCTCACAAGTTAAAATATGCTTCATTTTGTCTTTCGTTGTTTATCCAACCTTGACCTCGATAGCTCAAATTGTGGAAGGCATTCCACAGAAGTGAAGATGGAAAGAAAAGAAATACTAAATAAATAACAAGCTAGCTCCACCAGGTCCTCTACTCCCAACACCACTCCTTTCCAATTTTGTGTGGGAAGACCACCTTTCTCTGCTGTATTTCCATTTAGGCTGAATGAAATTTATCATGTCTTGTCATCAATTGTTTCCTAAGATTTAGGAATCAACATTCAAATTTATTTCAAAGGGCACATGTCATTATTGCATTTCCTATTGCAATCCGAATGATATCTGTTGTTGGAAGAGTATCCTAACCTATTGCGCGTCTGTTGTATATATTATAGGCCTATCCGGCTAGGATTACTAATGACCAGCTTGCAAGAACAACTGCCCAGACACATATTTGCAAAGTAACAACTACTTGGTTTGGTTTCCGTTGCATTTGGAGAAGAAGCAACAAGGTTTTTGATACTGTGGAACTGTCTCTTCCTGACTACTCCTATGAATCACAGGTACATGATAGTAAAGATTGACTTTTGGGTGGATATCTATTAAATGTTCATTTTCATATTGTTTTTTGATAGTAATTCTGTCTCCATGTTATGATTCTTCATTATTCTTATATTTTTCTTACATTACATGGTAGTAGGCTGTTTGGATTCGAGTTCCACAATCAGTAAAGACAGCTGTTGAGACTTCACATTCCTCCTTCCGTGCGGGCTTACATGCTGCTGGGCACGCTCTTCTTAATGTAGTTCCTTTGTGAGTTCTCAACATTCCACCATGTGAATGATGATACTTATGTTTCTTTTCCCTCTTAAAGAGTTTGTTTGTTCTTCAATCTGGTAGTTTTGAGATGTCTGCTGTTCAGCACCTTTATTATAATTGCTCAAGTTTGACTCCTCATGATTACATTGGTTTGCAGATTTATTATATGCAACCAATCTGATTTAGCTTCAGAGTGTGCAAATCCTCATGATAATCGCTATGTTCCGGAAAGAATTCTGCTTTACGATCCTCATCCTGGAGGGACAGGCATTTCGGCAAAGGTAAACAGTGATAGATCAATTGTTATTATTTTTTAATTTTGATGTACTTCTCTTTTTTTCATAACTAGTTGAAATTGTGTCTGTTTCTCTTAATTTGGAGAAGTGAATATTAATGGCTGAGAAACCACAAACTGCACCTATGTAAATGTAAT
Organism: Paulownia fortunei; assembly: GCA_019321725.1. Taxonomy (NCBI): domain Eukaryota; kingdom Viridiplantae; phylum Streptophyta; class Magnoliopsida; order Lamiales; family Paulowniaceae; genus Paulownia; species Paulownia fortunei. The sequence goes on from CM033112.1 coordinate 6,564,582, forward strand.
ACCATCAAGATGGATAAACAGTGTTAACTTATTTTTTTCGTATCTTCTGGGAGAGAATTGAAACTGGATTTTTTTTCCAACTCAATCTTATGTTGTGTTCATGGAGTGACAGGGGAGGAAGAGGAAAAAGGTACAATTGGGGAATTTCTAAATTTATTTCTGTACCTTATTTGGTATAATTATAAAGTGCAGGAGCCCAGCCAAAGAGGTGGTATGTGACCTGCCACATCTTCTCGAATGAACTAGCCTCTGATGATCAATACATGCTCTATTATCCATGTTGAATAACATGCTTTGACTTTTGTGATGAAAGTAATAGGAGTCGTGGAACCATGTGATCAATTTGTTCAAATCTATTAATTGAAAAGGAATATCCGAAGAATCAATATGTCTTCTGCTATCTACTTCTAAGTTATGATCTTGAAAACTAAATGAAAAGGCAAAATCTGGCACATTCAGATTATTGTGAAATTTAGCTGATTGCATCGGAAATTTAAATGCTTGATTCGAGCTTGTATTGAAGAATGCCAAATATTCTGTTCACATTCTATATATGACATGCTGTCCTCAGAGCTATGTACATTTTTTCTAGGTACAACCTGTTTTTATGGAGCTGCTAACTGCTGCTTTGGAACTGCTTTCTTCATGCCACTGCTCAGGAGAGGCTGGTTGCCCGAATTGTGTACAAGTCAGTATTAAATCATAGTGACTTTCTTTTTTTATCTCATTTTAGTTAGGCTAAATATATTGGCTATTGTCATCTTCCAGAACCTTGCTTGTCACGAGTATAACGAGGTTCTACACAAGGATGCCGCCTTAATGATCATTAAGGTTTGTCTCAAAACATGGGCTAGGAAGTTAGAGTGGTTATCCAGCTGGTACTGAACTGCTACTTTTACACAGGGTGTTCTAAATGCAGAGCAATCCAACTTAAAGAAGAATGCGGAGTCACCCACAGCTTGAGTCCAGCCCTTTTAAGGTTTATTTCATGAACTAGGGAAGTCGTTGTAGTAAATTAATGCAAGTGCACACCATGCTCGTGTAATGAAAAGCTTGAGTGTGCTTCTACCTGATTCTCAAGTATAATCAATAGTTAATTTTGTTCCATTAAATGTGATGATTTCTATGATCAATTCTTTGTACATTAATATTTGTTGACTTAAAATGGGAATCCTTAGAACAGGTATGAGTTGTGTGTGTTGTTCATTTGTTTGACACGTTGTGAAATTCTTTTACCACATCTTCCAATTCTTCTTCCAGTGGAAGAGTCAAAACCAAAATTAATTTGAAGCATTGTCCCACCATAACTTGTGAGTATCATCTGGTTTATTTTATGAGTAAATCACCTTCATGCTCTGGCGATGATATTGATGTGTTGGATTGGCAATGCGAAAACTATCTGTGTAAGAAACACAAAAATTGGAAAAAACTTATGTACAGCGAAAGATATTGTTGAATCTTTTTATTGTTCTCAAGGTTGTGTTGCTTCTTATTGGCCAGAGAGTAAAGAATCTTTCCTTTCTTAGATGAAGTGAATACGAAGGGCTTATTTGAGGTGATTCCATTCTGACTGCATATCACTCGCATAGACAATGCCCAACCTAAATGGACCTCAAAAGTTGATATTGAAGAAGGTGAGAAAATCCTTGCAAACCGGCCAAAACGAATACGAATACGATTACTAATACGTTGAGAAGCACCATCGAAAGAGAGGTTTGAAGGCTGGAATTAGATGTTGAGTGGAAAATGGAGAAAGTATCAAGACTTGGGGAGATAGATGGTTGGGAAGACTCTACATATTCAAGGTAATTACAACTAATCACATCCCTCTTGATGCCAAAGTTAGTGACAAACATATTATGAGGAAGAATTGATCAAATCTTTGGTGACAAGATGCTCAAAGGAAAATTGAGCGATCAAGATATATTACTTTGACACTTTACTAAAAATGGTAGATTTGCCGTGAGAAGTCCATCACTTTGCAAGGAAAAATTCTTACTAAAAATGGTAGATTTGCCGTGAGAAGTCCATCACTTTGCAAGGAAAAATTCTTATATGCATTGAGTGTGCATGAATATTGTGATTGTAATGTTGCCACCTCATACATTTTGATGAGGTGGCATCATTATAGCCACAGGATCCTTGAAGCATGATGTAGGAAGTATATTCCCTTGCCAACGTAGTGAGAATTCCATCTTCTCACTTTACGAGAGAATTTTTTTATGCAATTAGTGTATGAGAATTATGTGGTTGTAATATTATCATTTCATGTATTTTGATAAGATGGCATCATTACAACCACAAGATCTTTGAGACCAGATATAAGGAAGTATATTCCCTTGCCAAGGGGTGGGTGGATTCACAGTGAGAAGTCCATCATTTTGCAAGGAAAATGCATCGAGTGTGTATGAAACCTTTAGTTGTAATATTGTCACCTCATGCATTTTGATCAAGTGGCATTATTACAATCACAACATCCTTGAGGCTCGATGTAGGAAGTATATTCCCTTGGCAAGAGGTGGGGGTGGGCTAGTTGTGTAATATGAATGGATAGAGAATATGAATACTAAAACTATATATGTTTGAAATTTCATTTGAACATATAAGATTCAAAGTAAAGTAATGTCATTATTTATATATTTGAGATCATAGTTTTGAATTTCTTAAATTTGATTTTATAACATAGCACTACTCATTGAAAAGTTGTTCTCCATGAATATGGTGGAGGTTACAATTAAAGCAAGTTGTTTTAGAAGTCTCTACATAGGATCAAGTATTGACAACTAACTAAAGAAGAGGAAACAAGAATTGAAGAATATCTTCGTAATTCATGGTTTGTATGGCACATGTAAGAAAATTTAAAATTTTGAAATATATTCAAAAGCTTAGGGTGTGACTGTTTGCCCTTTCATTCATAATATACATATCATTTCATTAAGAATAGTGACAGAAAAAATAGTTTTTGAGAAAAAAAAAAAAAGAATTTTGAGAGTGTTTGAATATGAGATGAAAGCTTAATAATTATAATTAATGTGATATATCTTTTCTTTGAAAATATATTCAAATATGGAATGTGTTTTTAAAATAGCATGTAGATGATAGAAAAATATAATGATTAATGTGATATGTTTTCTTTTTTATGAAAAAACGTTTGAATGTAAATATAGTTTTGAAAAAAAAATATGTATATTTGAAAATTTATTTAAGAAAAGCTCACAAACAAACACACATTTGTCTTGAGATGACTTTTCCTGAAAAATTTCTATTGGAGATCACAACCTTAGTTCTTAAAAAAAAAAGATAGTACAGCATATGCTTCAAGCTTCTAATTCTTATTGTGTAATCTGAAAAGCATGGAGGCAAATACGATTAGTGTGCTGTTAGAATATGAAAAATATATACATGTAAATGTTGCCATGAATATCAATTGCATACATGCTTCTTTTGTTGGATACCAAGTATATTAATTGCCGAGTGAATCCTATCCACCTACGAGTACCATAACCAAGAGTTAGCAAAGATTCTTTTCACTCTAAATCCAGAAAATTTTAAAAATTTAGTAATTATTTTTTAATAGCACATATAGAATCAAAATGCATCAATAAAATGTAATGCAATCTAAGTATAGTGAAATTGATAAATTAAATTAAGAATTTTAAAATGGTATAAATTATTTCAATAGCAAATTTTTATGATATTTTTTATTTTTTTATTTTTGTACCACATAATTTATATTTTACTAGCATTAGACATGTGTGCTTAATAATAAGTGTCGGATATAAGTTTCTGTTAAATTTTATATTATTAATTTATGTGCATAGGTTGAACTCTAGGATATGTATTCAAGAAGTATCATGTCAGAAAATATCTTATCATATCCTACACGGATATGAATCTTTTTTAAAAATATCCTTGCATCATACTTTCATTTTTCATATAAAACATTGTATTGTTACATATTTTCTATTTCTTACTTATGATCCATGTTGTGGTCTAATTATTTTTGCCTTTTATGTTGTTTGTCATTGATGTTACATAACGCTATTAAGTATAGATTCAATGACACAAGAATGATCAAGAAATTTCTGATCAAGGTGAAATATTTGTGAAATATCTTTAATTATGTATCATACTTATTTATTACGTTTGAGGTGATTTTGAACTTATATATATTTGAAGATAAAGCAAGGAACAAAGAGTTTTGAGCAACAGCGGTAACAAGTTAGCAAATTTTTCACAACAAAAGCAACTTCAATACATTGCTAAAGTCGTGGAAGCTACAAAGAAAAATATAATTTTTCGAGATTTAGCATCTAATTAGGGACAAAAATAAAAAGAAAAAAGGCTCCCTGGCTCCTGAAGGCTTTATTGCGCCCCATATGAATGTGGAGGTGTATTTTCCATTTACAATGAAACAAAATTTTAAGATTGTTCTATCTATTCACATTGTACTTCATATATGTATTATTATTATTATTATTATTATTATTATTTATTTACTTTTTTTGTACGTGTAGAAGAATTGTTACATGATCGTGTATTAGCTATATTAGTTAGAACCCATGCATTTTTGTTGCCAGGAAATTCCAATATGAACCTCCAAGATTCTGTTGTGACAATGAAAAGATAAAACTTGCAACCACTGATAAGGATTCCAAAGGAATGACCATGTTTTCAATAGTATCTTCTCTTTTACTTTATTCAGGGCCAAGATAGGTGAGGAACTTGCTATCTTCAACTCGAGGGCTTTGTATCTTCAAAGCACTAAGCCAAATCTATCACATTCTTCTGAAAATTCAATTTGTGATATAAATATTATTCACATCAACTGTACTTAGTATTAACTAACTTATCATTATTCTGTTATCACAAACAATTGTTGTTTTCCACAAAATGTTACATGAGTTATATCAATATTCCTGATAATACGAAAAGAACTGGCACTCACGTACAATGCACGAGCTTCCTGCTAGTAAATAAAACAATGGAAAATTGAAAGTATCCACCTAAACCAAATCAAGATATGTTTCAGAAATGAACCAGAATTTCAATAGAAAGTTTGGAGTACTGATAACAAGCAGGCCATAAAGCAATTCAAAAACAGATAATAGCATCTTTTGAAGAAATAAAGGTGAGAAGAAATATAGCAATTGTCAACTACAATGGTTCATTCCGCTATTGTCTTGCAATGATGAATATTACCAGGACACTAACCTGGTTTCAGATAAACAATAACAAAGCAATACAAGCTAACAGATAATTGGACTTCTAAAACATTGATAGTACAATTTGCAGAAGCTGAAAAGAAATTCATCTGCCAGAAACCTTTTACTACCCTTACCAGATACATGAGTTCTTTCTGAGGGGTATGATAAAATGTTCTCCTTCAAAGATATATAACCAAAATAGGTAAGAGAAGAAAAAAGTTCCTCATAAATGTCAAAATTTTCTATTCTAATGCTACACTAAGGCAATCATTTTTCTGAATACTCAAAACAATAGAAAGATATTAAATTAATTACCTGCAACTTAAAAGTATCATATATCAACTTGTGACACAATCCTGCAGATATTGGTGGGTCTGATTCACGTACTGTTCCCATAAAGGCCTATACCTGCCTATACTCAATTTTAGCCAGGGCTTCATGTTCCCATTAAAGTGAATCACAGCTGCAGTCTCTATTAAGCGGTTATCAATATTCAGGTCATAACCCAATCCTAAAACGTGCCATCTCCGGTCAAGTGGCTCTGTCAATCCATAGAAAGCTAGAAGGCCTGGAGGAAGAGTACCAAGCTTCCAAAGTGACTTATCAGTATTTTGTTCCTGCCAATAATGATACCTTGCAGTCACATTTTCCTTTCTCCAAGCAATCAAATCGAAAACATTCACACCGAATGCCCATCCACATGACTGAGGATCAAATTTGGTGCTGATAAGTGGGTTTGAAAAATTGAGATATTTATAGTACCGGTGGAAAGCTTCAAGACAAGTTTCAACTGCCCCATTCACATTCCCATGCAAATCCAGTGAAAAGAGAGGTGTCAAATCCTTCTGGACAACAACATCATCATCGAGAAAAACTACCTTCTCCAACTGGGGATAAATATCTGGGATGTAGAATCGAAGATGATTCAACAGAGAGATGTACTTCGGATTATGGAACTTCAGGTCAACACTGGTATCTTGTGAACTTTCAAAGAAGTATTTCCGCAAATCTACATCAAGTAGTTGTTTTACAACAGGCGAATAAGATGCATTCAACCAAGTTAAGTCTTCGATATTTTGAACTTCTATTGCAGCACCTTTAAAATCATTACTAAGGAACCAAGCCTGCATTGCCCCATATTTTACCCCATTTGTCACAATATGAAAAACAAGCTGCTTTGGATGTTCAGCATTCGAAACAGTAGAATTGACAACAACCGAAACAGCCAGAAGGTTATCAGAAAATATACAGAAGTGATAAAGGTTATTGTCCACAAGTCGGGGAGAGTTCCTCCTCTCTTCTGCAAGCTCCTGTATTGACTTGTTCTGAAGCCAGTTGGCCGTGAGTTTAATGACAATGCACTGAAGGTTCTTGGGTATTGATTCAGCAGCTGATTGTCCAAATACTGCACTCTGAACAGTTGCTGCATTTGCTAGCTCTTCCAGAGCCTGTATATGGGATTTCATTGTCATCATTGTGGTTGCAATATCGTAATGGGCATCTTGTGCCTTAAAAATAAGGGACGATAAACTTTTAATTATTGGTTCAGCTTCATCTAGAGACATGGGCTCCTCTCTCATTGCAGCCTTGGAGAGCAACAATTGGCAACTTCTTATTTTCGAACTTAGCTCCCAAGCAAGATGGAAATTACTATGTTCTTTTGCAATAATAACATAAGCTTTGGCAAGGGTCATTTGCTCGGCTAATTGTCTGGCATATGATCTAGCACTTAATATTTCTTCTGTAAAATTTCGATTCTCATGAACAACCCGGTCATTTCTGGGATTTATCTCCTGGCAACGACAATAATAAGTTAAACAATAAAGAATAATTCAGAACACTGGACTTGCAGGTAAAATTGCTGAACAAAATATGTCAAGCCATCAAGTTTAACATGGTCAGCAACCATTACGTAGTGGTAATAAAAAATGTTAAACAAGAAAAAACCCAATGGCTATTCAAACTTAACCGTCTAAAATTCTTTGATTTGAAATCATAAAAATAAGATTCAAATAGTGTGCCCTCTGTCCAGCTCAGCACCAAAGCACAAACTGATCAAAAGAATGAAGTGAATTGGATAGAATCCTCTCAGACTTATTAGGAGATTCAGCAGAAAAATGTAAATTCAATGTCTGGTTGAGGCTCTATTCTGAGGCCAAAATAGAAAAGTCTTAGAATATAAGGAATTCAAATGTCATACTAAATGCATAAATGTTTTGAAATAACAGTGAGGAAGATAGAAAATAGGGCTTATGCCAGGTGCTTTTCAGCATTTCTATTTGTTATGGATTTTGGTTAGTTTGGATAGTGGGGTTAAAGAAAACTTAATATGCTTGATTCTTTAAGATATTGAGGATTAAATGAAACTAATTTGCAATGCTGGGTGTCAATATAACTGCTATTAGTTTAACAAAGAAGAGAAGGAGAAAGACATCAAGGGGTCATATAGAATCCTAATGCATTTACTCCTTGGATGCAGAAGATGAAAATGGAACATCAAAACTCTGAAGGTTCTCTAAAACCTCCAAAATTATTTATACAAGTATTTTCAGACTCAAAAACATCTTTATTCCACTTTGTATCTAGATTCTTTCCAAATAGTCCCACTAGTTGATAGGAGTGAAATTCATTAAAACTACAAATAATTCAGAGAAGCAATCAACTTAGGATTGGGATAGTTTATTAAAAAAGTTCAGGGCTGCATAAAAATGGGAAGATGACTAAATGTTATTATTAAGCTATTACCCACAAATTGGAGGAACTTGAACCTAGGGCTGCAGCCCTTTTTTCACTTGTAAGAGAGCATATTATAAATCCACCTAGTATTACCTACGTACATTTTTTACCCAAATAAAAGTTATGGCGAAAGAGTTGGTAAACTAAGGAACAGAAATATAGTAAAATATACCATTATGAAATAATGGATATTAAGCTCTACTTCAAAGAGTGAAAGATAACGAACTAAAAGAAATACTCTCAAGTACAACCAGTGGCTGATGAGGGCTACAGAATATCCCCAGGGCATGCAGCCTTATATCTAGATCTCTTCGTGCATTATTTTCCTCCATCGGAACAATGCTTGAGCTTGAATTTAAAGCAGGAACAATGGTATAACAAAAGCTTCATTTTGTGAAGCTCAGGAAGAGATTGATATTAAGCCTGTTAATGTCACTTGAAATTCTTTTCAACGAAACATCATCAGTGGGAGCTAATCATTGCACAAAATAATCTGTCCCTTCTTCCTAACCATGGACTGAGTCTCATTTTTGACCGAATTGCCCTTTTCATTATACGAAAGTCCTGCTTTCAACTTTCTTAAAGCAGCACTATCCTCAAGGTGCATCTATTCATTTCATCCCAAATTCCTTTTACAGCTGAATTTAAATTTTTTCATAGTATTCCACTTGAACCTGCAAAGTCAGCAGGATAACCCTGTCGATTCACCCTGCCAAGTGCCAACTCACTTATATTAATCAGATTTAATATACTTGGGGGATAAGTGGCTCTAGCATCAAACTAATCCTATGTTAATGTTAAAGCTAGAGGGAGGATTGTCAAAAAAGAATTCTTGTCAGAATATTCAGAATTCCAGTACAAGTCCATCCTCTTTCAGGCCATCTCCCAAAGCAAGATTAGTGGCAAATTGTCTTAAGATGGAACTATTTACGATCAATATCTACCAGAACTACCCTTCCATTTTCCAGATAACCAGGGAGGAAATTCGGGGCATTTTTGCATTCATCTGCATGGTTTAATTAACTCTAGAAACTTGGTTTACACAAATTTCAATTGCTTTCCTCAGCTGGTGATCTATGTTCATGAAACTTACCTATTTTTTGCAGCGTCAAAGGTCAACTTTGACGCTTTAGTTTTGATCGAGTGGCCGTGAATCTGCAGCCCTGGAAGTAACATTAGCATATCGTAACTTGAAGAGATAACCTTTAATTCCAACCACTATTTACAAAGCTTACGCATCTAATAGAATTTGCAATGTACTGTTGGTTGGCATGCACCCTTCATGCTGTTAATAACCTTCCAAGTGCTTCATTCAATTAAATATCATCCACATGACAACAGACATCAATTGAACAGCCTAGACCACATGATGAAAGTCCCCCATATCGGAAAATAGGATTTTTCTATACCATTGAGCTTCACACTAGTCTAATTTTATTTTAATCAGACTAAATTAATAATCAAAGACTTCAAAAGAATTGACCCATTGAATGAGCATTTTTTTCTCATTAGTGGACTAAAGTGTTATTGAAGCAAACATATTTTCATCCATAGGAATGTGGCTTTGAAAACCAAATTGATATAGGATAAGCATGGAAAATACCCTCCCAAGATGGGAAATCCTCTCTAGAATAGGCAAAAAATGAGGTGAATTCTAGAATGGCGAATGCCACTTATTCAGAGGCTGAAATGCTTTACATGGCCTAACTTCATATTGGCAGATTAAAATTTTGGGACATAATGTGGCCAAAAGCCTTACTATGTGCTGATCTATGCTTTCTGTACTTCTGATAATCTGCCGTTGTGGTCTTACATTAAAAGTGATTTGACTTGATTAATTAAGATGCTAAGGGTCAAATGATAATGCTAAGAGGACAGGGTGTCAATACAATTGCTGCAAATTTAAGAATAAGAAGGTAGAAGGAAAAAAAGATCAAAATCCAAGGTTAGAGTGAAATATGACCTCCCAAACTTAAGTTCACATTCAACACCAAAGCTTCATAGCACTGCCAGTTCCCTTTAAACTGAACAGACACCATCAATTATAGACGAGAAAACCATCATAGATCCCCAATAATCTCCTACTACAATTCACCAATTTGTGTGTAGAATATCCCTGGGAAAATTAGTTTTAGATATCTATCAGGTCAATAATGTACATTTAGAATGACCAAAAAGTTACCCAAATATACAGAAGTACCCTTTACAAGGTATTTCGAAGAACAAATTGTTCCAACTTCCAAGCTTTTATAATAAACAAGAATATGGTCCCGATTAGTGGTTGATTTGATCTAGAATCTAGGGAGTCTGAATCATTACAAGTACTTCTCCACGAATTCAATTAATTCTTAGCCTCTTTTAGTATCATCCAATGGGCTTATCGTACTGTGAACTTGACACTCCACACAAGGATCCTTGATTGTTCTTGGTGGTTTACTAGAGATCTTCAGTACAGAAACAACTTTCATTTTGTCATGGAGTTAAAAAGAATTAGTAATGATGTCCAACCTACTCCATATTTAACTCTATACCGCAAAAGAAAAAATTCCTCATTATGTTGAAGCCTTTATAGTTCATAGAATATTAACCAAGCGCCCTCGACCAACAACATGCTTGCTGACAGTTTGCTCCAGCAGAACGATTGAGAATGAGAGTGCAGCCAGTGAATTGTGCCACAAGCAGCAGGTTCTAATTATGGTAATATAGGGCTAATTAGGGTATTAACCAAAAGCCTAACCACTAAATAGCAAAGGATATCCAAATATAACAACATAACTCACAAACACAGAAATCAAATTTGTTGCGATGATTTAGAAGCTCAACAAAAAGGAGAGAGAAGTCATTTATAATGGAACCGCTTCAACTTCTGCAGGAAAATCGCTCATTTTATTGGAAATTATTTTGATAAATGTTCCCCTAGCAGTGTTCCACTCTTTTCTGCTTTTCCATGATACACAATCAGTTGCAGCCTAGTATTTGACAGTTGAATAATAGGCCTCAATACTACTTCATAAACATTAAATGGAGTTGTTTGAGGTAATGATAGTTCCAAACACATGAAAGTACTAGTGAAAATGACAGAGTAAAAATCTGAATCATTCTAAACAAAATAATTTACTCCCGCTATATCACCAGAAGAAGTGAATAGGAATATGCAAACGGTAAACCTCATTTTTTCAGTTCATGATGAAGGGCATAAGGTAAAGAAAAAAAAATTAGCCAAGAGTTTAAGTACTTGTAGCAGTGAAATAATAATGATAATAATAATATGAAAATATTACTAGTACATTTTAATTGACTAAGCAGGAAAACAAGCTAGCAGAGAAATAATCACATGGGCAGATTTGTTATTCATAATTATTAAGTGGTTAATCTTGAGACAAGGTTTTTTCATATATGCTTTGATCAGATATAGGCTTCACGCAGTGATTCCATTCATTGAACAGTTCTATCTGGGAGAAGAATATATTGTCTCAATGAGATTGACTGTTTACAGAAACATATATGCAGACAAGACCAGTTTCCTTCAAAATCAATAAAAATGGTCAGGGCTGCAGATAAATTTTATAGATTATTAAGGGACAAATATAGGCCATACATATTATATACAAGTTCACAAAACCCAGATCATAAGTATTTGATTTTCTTATTATGGAGTTAAGGAAGGAGTGAAAACATTTAATCTTATTTAATAGAAAGAACATTTATTCGTTCAACTCAAAGTGGCAATCATACAAGAAACAGAAATAGAACCAATTAGAAAGACATTATTGAGAAAGATATGTTTTCAGCAGCAGCCTTACCAAAACAGGTTGTTCCACATGATCCTCATCGTGATGGTTATGCTGAATAACAAACGAAACAAAACCTGCAATCGAAAACAAGACAAGAAGCACCCAGATCCAGCATGAGAACCTCCTTCGAACCGGGCGCCGAAAGTCGGTCGCCCGCCGCCGCATCTTTCGCCCGAATCTTCTACAATTCAGCGCAAAATCCAGAACCCAAGACGGCCCATCAATCAGATTGCATTAAACCAGCCGCTGGAAGGCAAAAGATGGAATATTTCACCTCCAAAATCAAGAATCTTGAAGACCCACTTATCAATTCTGTGTCCAAATCAAGGACTTCAAGCAAAACCCACTCATGAAACTTGATCAAGATAGGCGATAGTACATAAGTTTGGGCGCCCTCCAAAATGTTGACCCTGCAATTTGAAATGTAGATATGGTAATGAAAGAATCCCAATGAATCAAGTGTTGATGTGATTGGAAGTAGGAGAAGTGTGGCAATCTTTGTATATTCAGAGGTAAGAGTGGAGCAGTATAATTGGTTTTGAATGTGAGAAAGCTCTCTCACTCTCACATGAAATGTCAGCTTTTTTAGTGAGGATGGAATGTGAGAGTGTGTTCAGTTTGTGAGTTGGGCTTCTCCTTTTGTTCATTTCATGAGGGAGCAATTTGGGTAAATCCAATAAAGGGTGCAGAACCTGCAAATGAAGAGCATGTGCCAGTCTCCTACAAGGCTTAGTACTATCTTAATTCTTATATACAAGTTCAGTTTTTTGTATCCTCTAAACATGTAAAGAGTATCTTTTTTTAATCATAGTTTTTATAATTTCTAATTTTGAAAAGTGTTTCTCAAATTGAGTTTAGTTTGAAAAACATGTTTTAAGAATGTTGGAAAACTGAACTTTGTATTTGGATATCCTATGAACATTTATTATGTTGTTACCAATTTATTAAATATATTTTGAAATTGTAAATTTATGAAAATTTTAAAAATATCCAAAAAAATTATTTTTATTTTAAAAAAAAATAGAAATTTACAGAAATAGTCAGAAATTTTGAATGGAAACTTTGAATACTGTACCAAAAAAGTTCGGAATTTAGAATGAAATTTTGAAAGAAAAATATTTTGAAAAATTTAAAAGAAGTAATCGGCCTGCCAGTGCACATGATGGAAGGCATGAAAATTAGATGAAACCCAATTTTACCCATTTTCCCTTGATATCAATTTTTTTATCTTATTTACTTAATATTCTATATCTTAAAATCGGAAGCGTACATTATAAAGAAAGTATTAAGTAAGCAAAACATAGATCCTACACATAGGAAGGATGATTATGAGTCAAAAAGGAGGTAAGGAGTGCACAGTTTTTGCATTCAGGAAGGAAGGAAGGTTTATAAGCTGATTTTGGGTTGAAAAATCAGAATTTTCTTGCTAAAAATCATCTAACTATCTTAAATCCTTCGTCATCTAAGATTGTATCTTTCATCTTCGTACTTCCATTTGTCTTGATCCCATCAAACCCATATTTATCCAACCTAGGTCAAAAATAAATTAAGCCCATATTCAATTAATTTATCACTTAAATTAATTAAAGCTAATTTCAATTAATTGATCAATCAATTAATTATTCTAATTGGGCGTCTGCTAATCTTATTGGGTCCAAATTATTAATTCATTAAATTAATTTAATTCATTACTTGAATTAATTGAATCTCAATGAATTAATTAATCAAATTTATTTATTTATTTAACTCAATAATTGAATTATTTTCCTTAATAAGAAATTGACATGTACAAGTTAGTATATAAAATCTTATATTCACGAATAAGCTAGTAATATGCTCACAAATCTTTTTGAATAAATTGATCAATGAAAAATATTCTATTTAATTAATACAATAAATTAATTCTTTAAAAATTAACTCCTTATTTTTTAGAATCATAAATCATGATTAGTATTTAGCAACACACATGAAGACCTTCATAAAAGTAAAGTGGCAAATATTTCTAATTATGAGTACTATGCAAGTATGTTACTTATATTATCTAATCTATTGATTGAGTCGACGATATAAAATTATTAGTTGAAACTCAAATAACCCAATAACTATGTGTCTATTCCTATTTATATGACTCGATAATTAAATTAGAAAATATTTTTATTAACTTTCATCCAGTCTTGATCAATGACTTCCAAGTCGAGAACCTTATAGAACATAGTAGATTCTCCTACTCATGTGGATAGGTGATAGATCCTATATTAACCACTTATTAACCCTCATATATAACTAAATTGTATCCAAAATATTCCACTTGTGATTCGATGTATTAAGAGAATAAATCAAAGTGAAATCAACTATGTACAAGATTATCACATGGTGTCTCGTATCTAAAGATTAATATTGCACCATCATAATGTAGAAAATTCACATTTCATTAATATTCCTTCGAATTAGAAATTTTCAGGAAGGGGGGTTATTCAGTGTACTTATTCTAAAAAATAACCCATATATATATTAGTATTCTTACACCAATATCCATAAAATGAGACATGCTCCTTGTGAGCATAAATCGTATGTGCAAGTCTTACTAAATTATTAATGTCTTATTTCAGTTATTCTCAATTCGGAACAATATAGAACCAAAATCATAGAAATATATTTCATAATCGTCATTATATGCGCGATCATGCTCCATATCTATGTATGATTTAGAAAAATAAAAAAATACATAATTTATAGATATTAATTGAAAAGAATACAAGAGTACAAAAGCAGTCAATCAAGTTGGACCATCGAACACTACTTTAACATTGAAGCTAAAGAGACTTAGAAAAGTCTTCTAGTACTTCTTACTATTAGAGTAGAATGCCCAACGCTCCAATTATATTGGATGTATTATACTCTTTTGCTTTTGTAAAGACAATCTTATTGAGAATCATATTAATAAAAAAAGTCATTTTCTTTATCTTATGTCTTACATTTTTAATTCTGCACATTAGATAAAGTCTTTAGACCAAATTTAGCTACGGGGCATGGTCACGCATATGATGGCGATCATGGAACATGCCTCTAAGGCTTTGGTATTAAATAAATTTCGAGTCGAGAGCTTTTTGAGATGGGACATCAAATAGTTTAGTAAGACTCGTATATATAATGCATGCTCGTGAGACGATGATGTCACATTCTATTGAGATTAGCGTAGAGACGTAAGTGCATGTATGTGGGTGCTTGTTAGAGAACAAGTACACCAAATATGGCCCGCAAGATATTATTAATTGGAGGCTTTGTCCGTCGAAATAAGAATTTCTATGCTACGATAGTACATGACTAGTCTTCAGACTTGAGGCACGATGGTAGCCTTGTGTGCATCCTGCAGCACTTTGATATATCTTCTGATTGCTTGACAATCACAAATGGGGTATGTTGGGTGTTGCACTGGTGTGCATGAAGGTTTATCAGTGGCCAACATAGAATTCGACACTTGTTTTTTTAAACAAGGGAATCTCCTGTATTTTCATAGTTCATGATTCAAAGACCTTGGCCAAGGCAGTATGAATTGTGATTCATCAAGAATTATTGAAACTTGAAATGGGATCACAGTTATTGAATCATTTAGGGTTTCGACTTATAATCCATGCCTTAGATTTAATCAGGAGATTAACTGTCGAAAGGACCGTACGTGTATAATACTCGTAACTGAAATAGATTTACTCAATTAACTGGAAATTAATTAATTAATACTGATCAATTAATTAAGGGTTCTATTTAATTTAATAATTAAATTAAATTATTCAATTAAGTAATTGGATTATTTAATTGGACCTAATTTGATTAGGAATCCCAATTGGAGTAAATTAAATTAATCAATTGGATTGATTAAATTGGGATTGAATCAATTGAATTGATTTGGGGATTTTTTATTCCAAACCCAAAATAAGTGTGGATCACTTAAGAAGCCCACTAAAGTATGAGGAGAATAAATTAAATAAATATGATTTATTTAATTAATATATTTATAGATAAATAAATATAGTGACCAATTTTATAGGATAAAATAGGCCACTAAAATTTAATTTATGTATAAATATAATTATAGTATATATATGATATATATCTATCTTGATATTATTTGAAGAGTTCAAATTAATATCAACAATATATGTAGACAATTTTGATGATTAATGTAGTCTCAAATTAGTCCACATACAATAGAGAGTGAAAAGAGAAGAGTTCTTGGAAGATTTGGAATTCTTTCAAGATAAGGTTTTGAAGTAGTTGAGCAAAAATATTTTGTTTAAAGTCTTCTATTTTTACTCTTCAAGAAAAGAAAAGAAAGAAAAAGAAAATCAGTTTCTTGTTATTTTCTTCATATTATTGTTTTAAAAACTTAAAGAATCAATCTTTATTGTTCTTGAAAATATACTCCGATTCTACATTAGTAAACAATTAGAAGGATACTAGCGAATTCTTTTGATTGGTGTTACTTTCCGTATCATGAACCTGATAGAGGGGAGACACTTGAATCCCTGCGAGTTCTGATAGTCCAGGATAAACAATTGATTGCTTCATTTCCTACAACAACCGAAGTACACGAAATGTATAATCTGATTTTATATTTATTTATATATTCATTTGAATAAGCGCGATCGTTAAAATCACTTTCGAATCGAAGGATTAAATTTATGTTTGATAAAAATTTTAATTTTCTACTGCGTATGCCCCTGCGATTATAGCGAACACAATAGTGGTATCAGAGCCACGATTTTGCTTATTTAGTGAATTTCGGATTTATGAATACATATTTTTAAATTATTTAAATTCATGTTAATTATGTAAAATTTGATTTTTGCATATTTTAGATATTTTTAATTGGAATAATTTTAATTGCTTATTAAAATTGTTTAAATATGAAAAAAAAAAAAAAATTCGTCGGCGTCGGGTGTCAGACACCCGACGGCTGCGCGCGCAGGCACCTGGCAGCGGGTGTCACCGCACCCACGGGCGCCCGACAGCTGGTCGCCCGTCCCCCATCACCCGGCGCTGGGCGCCCGTCACCCGTCATCCGACTCCCGGCGCTGGGCGCCTGACTGTGCGCGCGGGCACCCGACGTGCGCCTGACTAGTAGTAGTGGTGCTGCTCATCGTGTCGTTCTGGGTCCATTTTTTTTTATTTTCTAGAATATTAAAATTAAATGTTAATTTTAATAATTTCTGAAAAATTATTTTTCAAGCAATTAAAAATTATACCAAGTTAAAAGAAAAATTGTGTTTAACAATTTGGTAAATTTACATATTTTGATAATTACATATGATGTTAATTATGAGCATTTATGGTATGATCATGAGCCATTGGACCAATGTGATTGGTTTTATTTAATGTTTTTAATTTTTAAAATGGGGTCTGCGAGCCTCTTATTTTATTTATGTAAGTTATTTTATTTTCTGTAAAGAGAGTAGAATAGATGGTAAGGTTTTTCTTTTTCTTGGAAGACGAAGGAGAATAAAAAAAAAAGAAGGCCCATGTTTGTATAGGATACAATTATATAATAGAATAGGTTCTATTCCATTTTATTACCCTTAGATTGACCTTAGGTCCATTTTTGGCTCAAATGGACCGCATATGACTGGTTCATGATCATCCATTTATTTAAGTATGTATTAGATACATGCTTAGGATTTTATTTAATATTTTTATACTTGTGGAATGATATAATGATGTCATGCATTAAATAACCAACCTAATTTAAATTATGATGAGTTCTTGGATAAAATTAAACCCCACTTAATTTATTAAAATTAAGTAAAAGAATTTTTTGAAAATTCGATTTCAAACAAAAATGGACAAGTTGGGTAGGACATATCGTTCCATGCCTACCATCAAAGATAGAGACATGACGACCGCTACCGCACTTGATCACTGACCATTAGTAATGGGGTGGTCTTGTGTTGGAAAGTTGTGATCTCTACCAAACATTGAGATGCTCGTGGGATGGAATCGTCATTATGTTGGCCATGAGTCGTGGGACATCTTGATGCTCTATCTACACGAATGTTTGATGGGTATTGTTTGACACTTAGTACCATATGGGCTCATAAAATTGGGGTATATGAGAAGAGGTGAGGTAAAACAAACTTGAGGGTTGTATAGTGATACAATCGTCAAAGAGTTGACTACCGATAAAAATATTTCATGGGCTCATAAAATTGGGGTGTGAAATATTTCCATTGGACCTCAAGCTCACTAGGAAATTTGATTTTTTGAAATTCCATTAGGGGTGATGGAATTAAAAAAAAAAATAGTGGGAGACATTTAGTATTAAAGACCTTATATTAAATGAATATGTTTTTCCCATAGTTTACTCATTTTCTGCTTCGTGCATATTTTGTAGATTATTCTACTAAAATGGCAAAGAATCCACTTGCAACAATCCTTGAACAAAATAAATTAACTGGACCTAATTTTGTCGATTGGCTAAGAAACCTGAAGATAGTTCTTCAGTCAGAGAAGAGGCATATGTCCTCGACACTGCGCCTCCTTCGGTACCACTGAGGATATTACTTTAGAGGATTATGCAGGTTATTTACGTCATGTTGATGACAATCTGCAGGCTCGATGCTACATGCTGGCATCGATGTCAAATGAGCTGCAGAGGCAGAATGAGGATCAAGATACTGCTTATGGGATCCTCATTCACCTACAAGAGTTGTATGGTGAAAGAACTCGGCAGACGAGATATCAGATCTCAAAAGAGCTTTTCAAATGTCGTATGACTGAGGGCTCTTCAGTCCATGATCATGGATTGAAGATGATAGCCCTTATTGAAAGGCTGGCGTCCCTTGGAGTCGTTATGGAGAACGAACTCTATACAGACCTTCTGCTGCAGTCTCTGCCTCCATCATTTGACACCTTTGTTGTCAACTTTAACATGCACAACATGGAGACTAGTCTCGCTGAGCTTGTGAACATGTTAAAGACGGCTGAGTCCACCATGAAAAAGGACAAGCCAGTTCTGCTTGTTGGATCTTCTTCCGAATCAAAGGCTAAAAAGCCCAAGAAATGAAAGAAGAAAGGAAAGGGTTCCTCTAAACCCAACAAGCTGAAAGCTAAGGGCGGTGTCAAAAAAGTTTCTTCTCAAGCCAATGACAAGTGCCATTACTGTGGCAAACCAGGGCACTGGAAGAGGAATTGCAAGGAGTATCTTGCAAGCCTGAAGAGTTCAGGTATATATTTTGTTGAAGTTAACTTGTTGGTTAACAATACTTCTTGGGTATTAGATACGATTGTGGCTCACATATTTGCAATGATTTGCAGATGATGGCAAGAAGTAGGAAGCTGGATGGAGGAGAGACGGTCCTTAGGATGGGAATGGAGCAAGAGTTGCTGCATTAGCTATAGGGACCGTTAATCTGGCTTTAGAGAATGGTTATGTAATAGTTTTAAATAATTGTCTTTTTGTTCCGGATATTATTAAGAACATTATCTCTATTCCAGTTTTGGATAGAGAAGGTTTTAGATTTACCATTGAGAATGGAAATTGTTCCATTTTCAAACGTTCTGATTTTATATATTCTGGTTCTTTGACGAATTATTTATATACTATTACTCCCCATAACCCCATTTTCACAATTCAACAAAATAAAAGAAAATTAGATAATCATAGTTCAATGAGCCTGTGGCACACAAGATTAGGACATATTTATGAGAAAATGATTAACAAATTGGCACAATTGCTTGATCTAACGAAGAGAGCAAGAACTACCAACTTGTGAATCCTGCCTCAAAGAAAAGATGACCAAATCTCCATTTGTTGGACAAGTGGAGGGAGTCAAGCATCTATTGGATTTGATCCATACAGATGTATGTGGGCCACTAAATGTTAGTGCCCGTGGGAACTATAACTACTTTTTAACCTTTACCGATGACTTCTCTAGGTATGGTTATGTGTACCTTTTAAGGTACAAGTCTGAAGTATTTGAAAAGTTCAAAGAATTCAGAACTGAAGTAGATAAACAAACTGGATTAAGTATAAAAACTCTTCGATCTGATCGAGGAGGTGAATACTTAAGCACAGAATTTTTAGATTATCTAAAAGAGAATGAGATTCTCTCACAGTGGACTCCTCCTGCTACTCCCTAACTCAACGGAGTTGTAGAACGCAAGAATCGAACCTTATTGGACATGGTTCGATCTATGATGAGCTTCACTTCATTACCTCTTTCATTCTGGGGCTATGCCTTAGAAATGGTGGCATACCTATTGAATAGGGTGCCATCCAAAATCGTGCCCAAAACACCATATGAGATGTGGTATGGAAAGACACCTTCCTATAAATACCTTAAGGTATGGGGGTGTGCTGCTTATGTGAAGCAGTTAGTGGGAGATAGGTTGGATATGAGATCCAGCTTATGCAAGTTTGTAGGGTATCCAAAGGAGTCTATTGGATACTATTTCTATGATGCCATGGAACAAAGGGTGTTTGTTTCGAGGAATGCTACCTTCCTTAAAGAAGAATTTCTTTCAGATAGAAGTGATAATGTCGTAGAACTTGAAGAGGTTCAAGAACCATAGAACACCCTAACTGATACAGTAAATGGTACACCAGCTGATGCTGGACCCTCTAAGGCACAATCTATTCAAAGATCCAAAAGGGTCTCAAGGGTACCTAAGAGGTACAACTTATTGTTAGAGAACAAAGAAGAAGGACTCCCCTTGGATAATGATCCAAGAAGCTATGGAGAGACGATGTCTAACATCAACTCGAAGAAGTGGCAAGAAGCTATGCAGTCCGAAATGGACTTTATGTACTCCAACAAGGTATGGACTTTGATGGACCCACCATAGGGAATTGTTCCCATTGGCTGCAAATGGGTCTACAAGCGGAAGCTTGGAGTAGATGGAGAGGTAGCAACCTATAAGGCATGATTGGTAGCAAAAGGTTATACTCAGAAGCAAGGAATTGATTATGAGGAAACTTTTTCACTAGTAGCGATGCTTAAATCCATACGGATACTGTTAGCCATATCTGCATATTATGACTATGAGATATGGCAAATGGATGTGAAGACCGTTTTCCTTAATGAAAACATCAAGAAAGAGATCTATATGAAGCAGCCAGAAGGCTTCATATCCAGGGGAGCGAGCAAAAGGTTTGCAAGCTCTAGAGATTTATTTATGGACTCAAACAAGCTTAGAGGAGTTGGAACATCCAGTTGATGAAATGATCAAAACGTTTGACTTTCATAAGAATCCGGATGAACCATGTGTCTACAAGAAGGTTAGTGGGAGTGCAGTTACATTTGTTGTGCTCTACGTTGATGACATCCTACTCATTGGGAATGATGTAGGGATGTTGCAATCAACAAGGACTTGGTTATCTAATTAGTTTTCTATGAAGGACTTGGGAGATGCATCTTTTATCCTAGGGATAAAGATCTATAGAGATAGATCCAGAAGGATGATCAGAGTATCCCAGTCCATGTACATAGACAAAGTGCTAAAAAGGTTTAGCATGGAGGAATCCAAGAGAGGATTCCTGCCTATGAGTCATGGGATTTCACTCTCTAAAGTTATGTCTCCTAAGACACCTGAAGAGAGAGAAAGGATAGCTCGCATACCTTATGCTTCTACAATAGAGAGCATAATGTATGCAATGTTATGTACAAGACCTGATATAGCACATGCTCTGAGTGTCACGAGCAGATATCAGTCCAATCCAGGGGAAAAATACTGGAAAGCCGTTAAGATGATTCTCAAGTACTTGAGAAGGACTAAGGATATCTTTCTGATATACGGCAATGGAGAACTAAAACTGGAGGGATATACAGACTCTAGTTTTCAGTCCGATATAGATGATTCAAAGTCCATGTCCGAATACATATTCACCTTGAATGGTGGTGCGGTCAGTTGGAAGAGTTTCAAGCAAGAGACGACTGCAGACTCTACCACCGAAGCTGAATATATTGCTGCATCAGATGCATCAAAAGAAGTTGTTTGGATTAGAAATTTCATCCAATGGTTGGGTGTAATTCCATTCATTGTTGATCCAGTTATGATTTACTGTGATAATAATGGAGCCATTGCACAAGCAAAAGAGCCAAGATCTCATCAAGGATCCAAGCACATAATGAGGCAATATCACATGATCAGAGAGATCATTGGTAGAGGCGACGTCATAGTGGATCGAGTTGCCTCAATAGAAAATGTAGCAGACCCACTTACTAAGCCCTTAGCACAGAAGATATTCGACGGACATCTTGATAAGATGGGCCTTAGATACATGGGCAATTGGAGCTAGGGTAAGTGGGAGATTGTTAGAGTAAGATGCCCAACGCCCCAATTAGATTGAGTGTATTATACTCTTTTGCTTTTGTAAAGACAATCTTATTGGAAATCATATTAATAAAAAAAGGCATTTTCTTTATCTTATGTCTTGCATTTTTTAATTCTGCACATTAGATAAAATTCTTAAATCAAATTTAGCTACGGGACATGGTCGCGCATATGATGGTGATCATGGAACATGCCTTTAAGGCTTTGGTCTTAAATAAATTCCAAGTCGAGAGCTTTTTGAGATGGACATCAAATAGCTCAGTAAGACTCGTACATATAATGCATGCTCGTGAGACGATGATGTCATATTCCATTGATATTAGCGTAGAGACGTAAGTGCATGTATGTGGGTGCTTGTTAGGGAACAAGTACACCGAATATGGCCCGCAAGATATTCTTAGTTGGAGGCTTTGCCCATCGAAATAAGAATTTCTGTGTTGCGATAGTAAATGACTAGTTCTCAAACTTGAGGCACGATAGTAGCCTTGTGTGTATCCTGCAGCACTTTGATATATCTTCTGATTGCTTGACAATCACAAAGGGGGTATGTTGGGTATTGCACTGGTGTGCATGAAGGTTTGTCAGTGGCCAACATAGAATTCAACACTTGTTTTTTTAAACAAGGGAATCTTCTGTATTTTCATAGTTCATGATTCAAAAACCTTGGCCAAGGCAGTATGAATTGTGATTCATCAAGAATTATTGAAACTTGAAACGAGATCACAGTTATTGAATTATTTAGGGTTTTGACTTATAATCTATGCCTTAGATTCAATCAGAAGATTAGTTGTCGAAAGGACCGTACATGTATGGTACTTGTAACTGAAATAGATTTACTCGTTATTTCACCTAAAACTAGTTTGTCATGATTACTTGCTAGGTGTTTTTATGGATAGTGGGGTTCTTGGAATGAAGGAGTTGATTCCAAGCGGATTAATTAATTGGAATAATTTTTATTCATAAGTTGCAAATGTTGTAAACCCACTATTAGGTTAGTAGTGAACCTAAAAGGGTCACACATCTTTATGAAAAGTAACATTTCTAATTTTAGATTTTATCCAATGGTTGAAAATTAATTAATTAATACTGATAAATTAATTAAGGGTTCTATTTAATTTAATAGTTAAATTAAATTATTCAATTAAGTAATTGGATTATTTAATTGGACCTAATTTGATTAGGAATCCCAATTGGAGTAAATTAAATTAATCAATTGGATTGATTAAATTGAGATTGAATCAATTGAATTGATTTGGGGATTTTTTAGTCCAAATCTAAAATAAATGTGGATCACTTAAAAAGCCCACTAAAGTATGAAGAGAATAAATTAAATAAATATGATTTATTTAATTAATATATTTATAGATAAATAAATATAGTGACCAATTTTATAGGATAAAATAGGCCACTAAGATTTAATTTATGTATAAATATAATTATAGTATATATATATGATATATATCTATCTTGATATTATTTGAAGAGTTCAAATTAATATCAACAATGTATGTAGATAATTTTGATGATTAATGTAGTTTCAAATTAGTTCACATACAATAGGAGAGTGAAAAAAGAAGAGTTTTTGAAAGATTTGGAATTCTTTTAAGATAAGGTTTTGAAGTAGTTCAAAATAGAAAAACTTTCCAAGAGTTGGAAAATGATTAAAATTTTCAGTCCTATATATATAGAGGGATGAAAATTACATAATAAAATTCAAAAATTTGAGCAAAAATATTTTGTTTAAAGTCTTCTATTTTTACTCTTCAAGAAAAGAAAAGAAAGAAAAAGAAAATCAGTTTCTTGTTATTTTCTTCATATTATTGTTTTAAAACTTAGAGAATCAATCTTTATTGTTCTTGAAAATATACTCCAGTTCTACATTGGTAAACAATTAGAAGGATACTAGCGAATCCTTTTGATTGGTGTTGCTTTCCGTATCGTGGACCTGATAGAGGGAAGACACTTGAATCCCTGCAAGTTCTGATAGTTCAGGATAAGGAATTGATTGCTTCATTCCCTACAACAATTGGAGTGCACGAAAAGTATAATCCGATTTTATATTTATTTATATATTTATTTGAATAAGCGCGATCGTTAAAATCGCTTTCGAATCAAAAGGGTTAAATTTACTTTTAATAAAAAATTTAATTTTTCACTGCATATACCCTTGCAATTATAGAAAACACAATACTTACTACTACTAGCCAACGGATGCTAGAACATAGAATCAACTTGTAAAATGAAGTGTCGAGTTCACCAGAAACTGACTGTGCTAGCATTCAGCCGAGCCTACAATTTGGATAAAAACACATTCTGCACTTTATCCTATTCATATACTGATGTAGCAGCACGAAGGGTTCAACGTACCGTTGTACTCTAGTATACCAAGTGTCCTGAAGTTTAAGAGCAATTTATCTGCCATCACCTCTTTTTTAAAAGGGTCCCCTCTATTTCGCCTAGAGGTCTCTCCTACCCTGTTTTTCTTCACCTCCCTCATCTCTCGACAAGTGTCCTCTTTTTCAATCATATTCATGTCCTAAACATAAAAAAGCTTCCCAAACCTGGAGTCCAAGCAAACGAGCCCTTTTTAGGAGGTAGTACATACTTCTAGATCCATTGGGAAGGCGCGCCGATTGATGTGCAACAGAATATTCACACCAATAAATCACCTTTTATTTTTTTTGTGTTTCCTGCAAAACAGTGTTAGAAAACAGTGTTAGAGAAGCTGGGATCTTCTAAAAAAACCTTTATTTCACAAGTCAGAATCAAGTTTTTATTACTTGAAAAGTAATTGCTATTGTTGGAAAGTGTACCTTGAATTAGGGTTACAAGTCAATTTTTACACCTTTTTACATTTTGTTTCCTATTCCGACTCTATCTCGTGTAGATTCTCATCCTCAAAATATACTATTTTTTTTTCTAAGAGCTCTAAACTTCCTCCCCAATCACACCTCAAAACAAGCCCTCTATGGGGTCTCGATGTCCTCAGCCCATCTCAACCCTCAAGCCTAACAGAAGTTATAGCTTGGCCACTAGTGCCCATCCAAGCTTTCAACACATGGCTCCAGTACCCTTGCTCCTAACACAATAGTTTGACCCATCCTAGAAGGGAAAACCCGGGGTCATATCAATCATAGTATTATTGATTATTTTTTATAAACTAGTAAATAAAACATGAGTTGCACATTATTGATATAATTTTAGTAAATTAATTATATTATGTAATAATTTAATTACATAGAATTAAGATATTATAATATATTTTATAAATAAAAATATATGATCGATATGAACTAATTAATAATTCAAAAGTATTTATAAACTAATTAATGATCGATATAAATAATTCAGTGAAGTTATTTAAAGAACTAAACTCAAGGAAAATTCAAAATCTAAATAACAATATGAGTTCTAATGTAAATTCATATTCACATTCGTTCTTCTCTTGTTTGGTCTTACTTGCCTTTTTTATTTTCTTTGTCTTGACAATTCAGCTAATTTTTTTCTTTAATAATAAATATATATGGAACTAAGTAAAATGATTAGATTTTAGAATTAAATATTCAAGGATCTACATAATCATTCTTCATTTTTTATATATTATTATCTATACATACTATATATACATAATATTAGTAAAGTACTTTAATGTTGAATTTTTTTTCACATTACCTGATTGTTAGGTTAACTTTGTGATGTAGTGGATCCTCCTTCAATGTTGTTTTTTTCCTAATAAAAATATATTAATAATATATGATATATTACTTAGATGAAAAATATTTGTACTTGAACTTGAAACTTGTCTATATTGAATATTTTTAGTCCACGTCTTTTCTCTTACATTTGTGGTGTCTAGTTTAATCAATACTTTAAGTGTAGATATTGGAGTTCCTCTGGAGATAACAATATATAATTGGTCATGAGAAAATACTGGATGAGGCAAATAAACTCCAACATTTGGAATCATTTATCCTAGAGCTTTTTTGATTGTCATGGCAAACCAAAGTCCAATAGAAAATTATTTACCTATATTGAAATGGATAAACATTATTTTTAGCTGAGAAAAGTAAAATTCTAGGTATAAAGATATGCTTTTCACTATGTTGCCCAAATACAATCTCTGTATCAATCACATTATTCTTGAAGTCACTGCATATGATTTTTTACCATTACACAATTCATTTGATAGGTCCAAATATCTCAAAAGAATTATTGGACAATTTCTTTTAAGCATTATTTTATGAGAAGATAAACCATTTTGAGTTAAAGAGTTTAAAAAGTCATCTATATAATAATTATTTGTATCATCAATAACTTCATCATAATTGTTAAAAGTTCTTACTTTTTTGAGAAATATAAAGATCAACTTATCATTCAATTTATAAACATGCTCATTTTTAGCGACTAATATTGTTTGGCTTGTCATGTAATGAGTTGAGTGGTCATTATTATTTAAATCAAGAAAAATAGCACTAATAAGTTGTTGTATTGAGCTTTCTTCATCGCCACACTTAATATTCATCTCTTTTTTATTTTTGATGTTACCTTTAGTATTAATTAGTTTCTCATTATTTTCAACTCTAAGTAAGAACTCACTTAAGTTTAGATTATTCCTCGACCTCATATTCCTTGACAAAGCATTTTTTTTTCATTTGGGACCAAAAATATAGTTTCATCAAATTTGCAGAAATATTTTGATAGATTGTTGCCCTATGAATAACTTATAATACTTGTCTAAAAATCTCCAACAAAAACTGCTACTTCTTTACAAAGATTCTTATCATTTTCCATTATGAATTTTAATAATTTATCAATATTCTCGATAGACCATAGTTTCACCATTGGTGGTTAATCACATAAAAATAGTTGTACTTTACACAATAGCTCTGCAAACCCACTTGGACATAATGCACTCACTTGATTCATTTACAACTATTGGTATATTGAAGTGTGAATGTGTCGTTCTCTCCCTTGGAATTATTATGGCAGCAACTTCCTATGTCATACTTGCAAGTGTTATTAGATTTTGGATCTAAGATAAGCAAATAATGCACAGTACAAAAATGTTTTACCTGTTTCACTTAACTCATTAAAAAAAATGACACTCTTACCATTTTGTATATAGTTTAATACCTTTAAAAAACTTTATATTATTTAGGATTTAACTTTAACTCCACTTCATAGTCTTCCAAAGGTATTTTTATTAATATTTCATCTTGTATCTCTATTGAAAATCATTGCCCATGTTATTTATATAAATAGGAATGTTTGGAATATCATATGAACTGATGTTTTTTCCATGCTCTTTAAGAAAAAATCAAAATTTTTAAAGTTTTTGCAACTTGCAGTTCAACTAAGGTTTTTTATTCTCTTTTGAAATCTTCAAATATTGCTTCAAAGTATGTAACCCAGAGAACTCTCGCATTTGTTGGTGCATAATATACCAAGATAAATGCAAATAGTTTTCGCAGTTCATATGACATTTAAAAAGCGACAGCTTCATTTAGACATTCAATAACATTGAGATTAGATTCTAACAATCCTCTTTTTGTGCTTCTTCTTTGAAATTAGAGTATCATGTATCATTTAGTATAAGCAAATCTTGAAAAAATATTGAACACATGATTCATGAGTAACATAAGATAATATATTTTACCTTCAATAGGATTTGTAGTATTTATATGCCTAATCACATCTCTTTTCTTTCTTTCTTCCCATTAATTACCTTATTTGTCCCATACATAGTGCTTCAAAAATTCTCCAAAAAGATATTTTCTTGGCTTTTTCACTTTTAGAGCACATAGAAAACTACTTTGAGAGTATTATTTTGGAGACATGGTCCCAACTCAAAATATTTTCTAAATTATAATTTGCCCAATAACACATCATTGATTTAGGAGGTAAAGGTGCAAGTTGATAACTGTTGGGTATCTTTCATTCAAATTAAATTCAAAAGTTTTCCACATTGCTTCTTGAGCAAAGGCCCATCGAATATCTTGAAATTGTTTAATTTTATCAATTAAATTTTCATCTTCATTGTGGCTCATATGAATTACCAATCTATCATGTCTCTTATATTTGTATAAATATTTCACTTCTGTCATACCTGATCATATTTCGATGTTGATATAATAATTATATCTTATTGTAAAGTACTACCCACTTATTGTTTATTTGAGTATTGCAAACTTGAACTATCAATCCTTATTTTCTTCTTCTATAGACTGAATATATCTATCTTTACCTTGAATTGTGCTTTCGCAATGTAGTGGTAGGTAATGATATTTGCACTTCTCATCCACCATGCGAGAATTATTCAAGTTTTTAGGTCTAGATGGTCCATACATCATATGTTTTGCAACTAAGTAATTGAATTTATGATACTTTTTTTTAATGAGAAAGTTTAGTATAGACAAACCTATCAAAATGATCTAAGTTATAATTTTGTATTCATACTTAAAAAATTACCAACATATGAGCATGTGAAAATCCCCATTTTTGAAATTCAGTTACATGAACATGTGCAACTAT
This sequence comes from Paulownia fortunei, assembly GCA_019321725.1. Taxonomy (NCBI): domain Eukaryota; kingdom Viridiplantae; phylum Streptophyta; class Magnoliopsida; order Lamiales; family Paulowniaceae; genus Paulownia; species Paulownia fortunei. Next base: position 6,593,176 of record CM033112.1, read on the forward strand.
ATTTTTAAATATTTTTTCTTAAATAACTTATCTTTATTCCATTGCATGATAAGAAAGGAGTACATAAATGATATTCTTGAGGTGAATTTTAAACTTTTAGTAAGTAAATATTTTCTTATTCTTAGGAAAGAATATCGTCCTCAGAAGATAATCTTGATATTATAGAAACATCATCAAAGTTGAGCTATTCATTGAAATATAATAATTTAATGAAAAAAATTAAAAATAAAGCAACGTTTCAACAGTATTATTAATATAAATACATACATATTTAAGTGTTTATTATAGAAACATCACAAAACATAAATAGAGAATAAATTTATTATATAATATACTTCCTCATTCTAGGGATAAAACATCCTCTGTAGAAGAAAATCTCGGTGGGGCAATAACATCATTAGCTTTAGATTATTCACAAAAAAATTAATATTATAAGTTATTCGCTAAAATGTATTACAATTATCTATGTAACTTAAATACATAATCATAAATACAAATTTACATGTTATGTACCTTTTTATTGTCCAACATTACTTTCACCAATTTTAGAGTCAATCAAACACTACTCAAAATATGGGCTGGAAGAGTGGATTTCTTGGTTGCAAGCTTTTGATTGTTTTGATATTATCATGTCTCACCTCTTGGAAGAGGAAGTAGATATTACAATAGGTCATAACATCCATAATAATATTTTATTCTATGTATATGGTAATATCTCTTTCAAATGGTATATTAATATTATTTCCTTCAACTTATATAGCCGCAACTTCATCAACTGTTGGAGAACTATACACTCGTTGATCTAATTTCATATCTTTTGAGATATGTTGTTGAACATTATATATCGAAGGATAATCCTTTAATATTCTAATGAATTTTGCATATGGATTTACTTCTAGAACTTTTTTAAGTTTCTTCACAGTAACTTCAAATAAAGTTGAATTTTTTATTATGTTCGTTATATTTTTAACCTCATTTTAGATTTCAACAAAATACAACTAAAAATGATATGGACCATCTTCATTGGGCATTAACCCTAGAAAGTCTTGATACACCATTTCATGTGCTCGAAAGTGTAAACCCATCACCTTATAAATGCAAGTTCTTTATCTAATTACATACCAAATGAGCTAAAAGAAAAAATAAAATTGAATGGATGAATATTTGTTTGAAATTCGAATGTAACAACTCATAGAATTCATCGAAAACTTCAATAGGCGCAAGTTTAATTTTTCAATTATCACAACAAATTATAAGTCAAAGGCTTACATTCAAATTTTATAGCACCATAATGAATGCAATTTGTATTTTTTTTCAACTCATATATCTCTTAACATACAAATTTATAAAGTATTGAACCTAAAAGAAAAAAAATACAAATGTTCTAGAATTTAGTGAAGTATAAAGCTTGCTTCAATATACAACATTTACTGAAAATATTTAAATTACTAACCTTCTGAATCATATGGAATCATTTGAACTTTCAAAAGTAATCTAACATGGGAATTTTTCATATGATTCTTAACTTTATATATATATATATATTCATGCATCCATGTAGTACTTCAAATTGGAACATTTTTTCATTTTATCAAGATTTCTCTGTTGATATACATATATCACTATAGCATAAAAATAAATAATTATTTATAAAAGTGCCATACATATATTTTAAATACTTAAATAGTTAAACGTAGTCATCTTTCTAAATTTATAATGAGAAATTCAATATTTTAGAAAACTATACACTTGTTGATCTAATTTCACATCTTTTGAGATATGGAGCTGAACATCATCCGTTGAGAATAATTATGTACTCTTCTGAAGATTTTTGAGAACAAATTCTAAGAACAGTAGAACTCTAAATTATAGTCAACAAAGGTTTATATTTTTTCTACAATTCCTTAATCAAACTAACAAAGGGTATAGTTTTTCTATAGTCCCTAATTCAAGTTAAAATACAAAAAAAAAATAAAATAAAAATTTACCATGTTGTAAAGTCATAATATACACATGCTAATAGAGAATAGAACTTATACATGCATTTCAAATGCTTAAATAGTTAAAAGGAATAACCTTCCAAAATCTATAATAAAAAACTCTTTATTAAATATACTTTACCTTATGATAAATTGATATAAACGATGTCGATATATTAACTTTTCTACAAAAGTTGAATTGCAAAAAAAAAATCAAAGAATGTCTAATGTAGAAATACATGCAAAAATGAATATTTATTAATCCTATGTCTTTACTCAATAAAAAAACTTTCGAAAGGATCAAGAAAAATAAAAGTAAATAACCTCAATTATTATTTTTCCAAAGTAGTCATAGTATCTAATGCCCAGAATTGTTATAATTAAAAAATAATTAATTCAGATGTCTTCACAAGTTATGTTACTACCATCAACATGTTGAATATCAGTGCCTTTTCCTAATTACCCTTTGATTGCTTTGTTTGAATCCTTTTGTTTTTCCACCACTATTTTCCGCACATATATATTGTTTGTAAACAAAAGAAAGGAATATTTGATTTTTTCTTTATTTAGTGTATCTTTGTTATTGGAGTAGAGTGGAACTCTTTCAAATTGGTTGGGCACATGATTATCCTCCATTAATATATGTTAAGAAATCAACCTTTTAAGAAATCAAAACATGCGTCACTTTCAATATCAATTAGATTGTGTTTAAATTATAAAAAATTGAATGACTTTGATTAGTCTTAAGTAAGAAATTTTAACTTGTAATTTGTATTTAAATAATCAACAATAGAGCACCTTTAATATTTATCAATAGGGTTACTCCATGAAAAGTCCAATAAAAAAATAAAACACATGGACCATTTATTTATATCCCTATCAATTTGTATGAACAAAATAAAGGCAATATACACAAACAGAATGGGTCAAAATGAATTATATAAAATAATAGATGGACCAGTCATATTTTCTTTGATATTCAATATCAAATCCATGAACCATCAGCTTTTACACTCATGAAAAAATATATATTTCCTATCCATTCATTCTTGCACTATGAAACCATAGGAAGAATAATTACAGAGAAATGATAGAAGAAAACAGAGTTGAAAATTAAAAAGTATAGAACAAAGCCGATGCTTGGCTTTCTTGCATTGTAAACTGATAGGAAGAAGAACTGCATGGAGAGAAGAAGAATTAAAAAGAGATTACGCTAAGTAATAAAAAAAATCCAAAAGAAAAATAAAAAGGATAGAAAGAGCCGTTCATATTCCTCTGCCCAAGTCTCCTTATATGGTTGGTGTTCTATTTGTGAAATATCAACAAATTGAATTACATAGTTATTATTTAAATAAAATATTTGATAAATTTTCTATTGTGACTCCTTGTGTTCTCTCTTTTTTAGTTTAACTTGGACTCTATCAACTTAGTTATAATTAAATTGCATCATTGTCATTATAATTAACAACGTTAAAAGGTTATTTTAGTACAATCACAAATTAAAAGAAACATTTACACCTTTATATTAGTATAGATTATTTTATGACCCAATTTACAAAAGTATTAATGATTGTCAACGACATTAGTAATGAATATGATGAAGGAAAGGAATGGTGATTATGAGATGGTCATTCAGGTTCCAATTGCCCTGCAATGTCTAAGTGTGTAATTATCATGAATATATTTGAAACAAAAGATTTAATTAGGTAGAAAGGAGTGAAGTAATCCAAAAAAAAAAAAAACCATAGTAATATCTCCATATTGTTACTATGGATAATTATTTCAACAATTTTATTTATGATCACTATGTAAAGCTTACGTACACATCCCATTCATGTTTATAGTCAGGAAATTAGTTTTAAATAACTCTATACTCTTAACCTCTACTCTTAACCTCTACTCTCAAATAACTCTTTTTATAACACATATATTCCCATAAGGGATCACTTCAAAAAACTTCACACATACTCCAATACGAGACTAGGCTCATGTTGGGTCAGGCCAAAGCAAGAAAAAATATTTAAAAATAAGGGACGACGAGCAACACCCCGAATAATTTGCCATCCACAAGAGACGAGAAAGGCTCAGCCCGGTTGAGGAGAATGAGCTTTGTCCCAAATATAGTCAATTGCTTTATTTCATTTGTTAGAGTAGGATTGTTAATGTTTTAATTGGATTTGGTGTATTATACTATTTTTCTTTAATAAAGATAATTTTATTGAAAATCATATTAATAAAAAGATATTTTCTTTCTTTTATGTTTTGCATTTTTTATTTTTCTACATTAGATAAAATCCTTAAATCAAATTTAGCTACGGGGTATATTCGCGCATATGATGGCGATTATGTAGTATGTCTCTAAAACATTGGTTTTAAATAAATTTCGAGTTGAGAGTTTTTTGAGATGGGACATCAAATAGCTCAATAAGACTCGCACATATGATGCATGATTGTGAGACGAGAATGTCACATTTCATTAGCATTAGCATAGAGACGCAAGTGTATGTATGTGGATGCTTGTTAGAGAATAAGTACACCGAACATGGCTCGCAAGAAATTCTTAGCTGGAGGTTTTGCTTGTCGAAATAAGAATTTTTGTGTTGTGATAGTGTACGGCTAGTCCTCGGACTTGAGGCATGATGGTAGCCTTGTGTACATCCTGCAACACTTTGATATATCTTCTAATTGTTTGACAATCACAAAAGGGTTACATTGGGTGTTGCACTGATGTGCATGGAGGTTTGTCAAAGGCCAATATAGAATTCAACACTTATTTTTTTAAATAAGGGAATCTCCTGTGTTTTCATAGTTCGTGATTCAAAAATTTTGGCCAAAGCAGGATGAATCTTGATTCATCAAGAGTCATTGGAACTTGAAATAGGATCACATTTATTGAATCATTTAAGATTCAACTTATAATTTATGCCCTAGATTCAATCGGGAGATTAATTGTCAAAATGATCGTACGTGTATGGTATTCACAACTGAAATAAGTTTATTCGCTATTTCATCTAAGAGTAGTTTGTCATGATTATTTGTTAGGTGTTTTTATGAATAGTGAGGTTTTTAGAATTAAAGAGTTGATTCCAAGCAAATTAATTAATTAGAATAATTATTATTCACAAGTTACAAATATTGCAAATCCGCTACTAGTTTAGTAATGAACTTACAATGGTCACACATCTTTATGAAAAATAACATTTCTAATTTTAGAATTTATCCAATGGATGGAAATTAATTAATTAATTAAGAGTTATATTTAATTTAATAGTTAAATTAAATGATTCAATTAAGTAATTGGATTATTCAATTGGACCTAATTTGATTGGGAAACCCAATTGAATTAAATTAAATTAATCAATCCAATTGATTAAATTGGGATTGAATCAATTGGATTAATTCGTGGATTTTTTAGTCCAAACCCAAAAATTATTGTGGACCACTTAAGAAGTCCACTAAAATATAAAGAGAATAAATTAAATAAATGTGATTTATTTAATTAACATATTTATAGATGAATAAATATAATGACCAATTTTATGGGATAAAATCTACCACTAAGATTTAATTTATTTATAAATATAATTATAGTATATATATGATATATATCTATCTTGATATTATTTGAAGAGTTCAAATTAATATCAACAATGTATGTAGATAATTTTGATGATTAATGTAGTCTCAAACTAATCCACATTTAATAGGAGAGAGAAAAGAAAAGAGTTCTTAAAAGATTTAGAATCCTTCCAAGATAAGATTTTAAAGTAGGTTAAAAATGTCCAACTCTCTAAGAATTGGAGAATAATCAAATTTTCAGCCCTATAAATGCTTATGGACGAAAATTACATAATTAATTCAGCAAATTAAGAAAAAAATATTTTGTTTAAGTCTACTATTTTTCTCTCCAAAAAAAGAAAGAAAAAGAAAAATATTTTCTTGTAATCTTGATTTTCTTTTTCTTTAAAAGAAAATCAGTTTCTTGTTATTCTCTTCATAATATAGTTTCAAGAATTTAAAGAATTAATCTTTATTGTTCTTGAAAATTTAATAAGGTTCTAGATTAGTAAACAATTAAAAGGATACTAGCGAATCCTTTTGATTGATATTGCTCTTTCGTATTGTGGATCTGATAAAGAGGAGACACTTAGATCCCTGTGAGTTTTAAAAGTTTAGGATAAACAATTGATTGTTTCATTCCCTACAACAACCGGACTGCGCAGAAAGTATAATTCGAATTTTATATTTATTTATATATTCACTTGAATAAGTGCGATCGTTGAAATTGCTTTCGAATCAAAGGGGTTAAATTTATGTTTGATAATCTTTTATTTTTTCGTTGTGTATACCCTTGCGATTATAGCAAACCCAACAGTGGTATCAGAGCCACGGTTTTGCTTATTCAGTGAATTTCAAATTTATAAATGCATGTTTTTGTTTAAATTCATGTTAATTATGTAAAATTTAATTTTGCATAGTTTTAGCGATTTTTTATTGGAATAATTTTAATTGCTTATTTAAATTATTTAAATATAAAAAAAATAAAGAAACGGGCCATCTGGTGTCAGATACCTGACTACTGCTCGCACACAGGCACCCGGCGTGCACCATACGAGCAGCAGTGGCACTGCTCGTCATGTCGTTCTATATCTATTTTTTTTTATTTTATATTGTAGAATATTAAAATTAAATATTAATTTTAATAATTTTTGAAAAATTATTTTTAAGAGAAAAATTATTTTTCAAGCAATTAAAAATTATACCAAGTTAAAAATTGTGTTTAACAATTTGGTAAATTTATATGTTTTGATAATTACATATGATGTTAATTATGAGTATGTATGGGATGATCATGAGCCATTGTACTAATGTGATTGATTTTATTTAATATTTTTGAGTTTTAAAATGGGGCGTGCGAGCCTATTTTTTCATTTATGTAAGTTATTTTATTTTTTGTAAAGATAGTAGAATAGATAGGGAAGTTTTTTTTTCTTTGGAAGACGAAGGAGAATCAAGAAGGAGGTTCCAAAGAAGGCCTACGTTTGTATGGAATACAATAATGTAATAGAATATGTTCTATTATATTTTTATTACCCTTAGACTGACCTTAGGTCCATTTTTTGCTCAAATAGACTGCATATGACTGGTTCATGATCCATTTATTTAAGTGTATATTAGATGCACACTTAGAATTTTATTTAAAGCTTTTATGCTTGCGCAATGATATTATGATGTCATGTATTAAATAACCAACCTAATTTAAATTATGATGAGGTCTTGGATAAATTAAACCCTACTTAATTTACTAAAATTAAGTAAAAGAATTTTTAGAAAATTCAATTTCAAACAAAAATGGACAAGTTAGGTATAATCTATCGTTCCATGCCTACCATCAAAGATAGAGACATGACGACCACTACCACACTTGATCACTGGCTATGAGTCGTGGGGTGGTTTTGTGTTGAAAAGTTGTGATCTCTACCAAGCATTGAGATGCTTGTGGAATGAAATCATCATTATGTTGTCCATGAGTCATGGGACATCTTGATGCTCTATCTACACGAATGTTTGATGGGTATTGTTTGACACTTAGCACTATATGAGCTCATAAAATTGAGGTATATGGGAAGAGATGAGACAAAATAAACCTAAGGGTTGTATAGCGATACAATCGTCAAAGAGTTGACCATCGATAGAAATATTTCATAGGCTCATAAAATTGGGGTGTGAAATATTTCCATTGGACATAAAACTCACTAGGAAATTTGATTTTTCGAAATTCCATTATGGGTGATGGAATTCAAAAAAAATAATGGAAAATATTTAGTATTAAAGAACTTATATTAAATGAATATATTTTTCCCATAGTTTACTTATTTTCTGTTTCGTGCATGTTTTGTAGATTATTCTACTAAAATGGCAAAGAATCCACTTGCAACAATCCTTAAACAAAATAAATTAACTAGACCTAACTTTGTCGATTGGCTAAGAAACCTAAAAATAGTTTTTCAATCGGAGAAGAGGGCATATGTCCTTGACACTGTGCTTTCTTCGGTTTCAAATGAGGATGTTACTTTAGAGGATTATGCAGATTACTTACGTCATGTTGATGACAATCTATAGGCTCGATGTTATATGTTGGCATCGATGTCAAATGAGTTATAGAGACAGAATGAGGACCAAGATACTGCTTATGGGATCTTCATTCACCTATAAGAGTTGTATGGTGAAAGAACTCAATAGATGAGATATTAGATCTCAAAAGAGCTTTTAAGATGTCGTATGACTAATGGCTCTTCAGTCCATGATCATGGATTGAAGATGATAGCCCTCATTGAAAGGCTGGCATCCTTTAGAGTTGTTATGGAGAATGAACTCTATACAGACCTTCTACTGCAGTCTCTGCCTCTATCATTTGACACATTTGTTGTTAACTTTAATATTCACAATATGGAGACTAGTCTCACTGAGTTTGTGAACATGTTAAAGATGGCTGAGTCCACCATGAAAAAGGACAAGGTAGTTCTGCTTGTTAGATCTTCTTCCAAATCAAAGGCTAAAAAGCCCAAAAAAAGAAAGAAAAAAGGAAAAGGTTCCTCTAAACCCAACAAGCTGAAGGCAAATGGTGGTGTTAAGAAGGTTTCTTCTCAAGCTAATGACAAGTGCCATTACTATGGCACACTAGGGTACTAGTATCTTGCAAGCTTGAATAGTTCAGGTATATATTTTGTTAAAGTTAACTTGTCTGTTAACAATACTTCTTGGATATTAGATATCAGTTGTGGCTTACATATCTCTAATGATTTGTAGATAATGATAAGAAGTAGGAAGCTGGATGGAGGAGAAACGATCCTTATGATGGGGAATGGAGCAAGAGTTGCTACATTAGCTATAAGGACTGTTAATCTAGTTTTAGAGAATGGTTATGTAATAATTTTAAACAATTATCTTTTTGTTCTAGATATAATTAAGAACATTATCTTTATTCCAGTTTTGGATAGAGAAGGTTTTAGATTTACCATTGAGAATGGAAATTATTCCATTTTCAAATGTTATGATATTATCTATTTTGGTTCTTTAACGAATTGTTTATATACTATTACTCCCCATAACCCCATTTTCACAATTCAACAAAATAATAGAAAATTAAATAATCATAGTTCCATAAGCCTGTGACACGCAAGATTAGGACATATTTATGAAAAAAGGAAAAACAAATTGGTATAATTACTTGATCTAAAGAAATAGCAAGAACTGCCAACATGTGAATGCTACCTAAAAAAAATGACCAAATCTCCATTTATTAGACAAGTGGAGCGAGCTAAGCATATATTGGATTTGATCTATACAGATGTATGTGGGCCACTAAATGTTAGTGCCCGTAGGAACTAGAACTACTTCTTAACCTTTACCGATGACTTCTCTAGGTATGGTTATGTGTACCTTTTAAGGTACAAGTCTGAATTATTTGAAAAGTTCAAAGAATTCAAAATCAAAGTATAAAAACAAACTGAATTAAATATAAAAACTATTCAATCTGATCGAGGAGATGAATACTTAAGCACATAATTTTTTGATTATCTAAAAGAGAATAGGATTCTCTCACAATAGACTCCTCCTACTACTCCCCAACTCAACGGAGTTGTGGAATGTATGAATTGAACTTTATTGGACATGGTTCGATCTATGATAAATTTCACTTCATTGCCTTTTTCATTTTAGGGCTATGCCTTGGAAACGGTGGCATACCTATTAAATAGGGTGTCATCTAAAGCCGTGCCATAAATACCATATGTGATGTGGTGTGGAAAGACACTTTCCTATAAATACTTTAGGATATGGGGGTGTGTTGCTTATGTGAAGCAGCTAGTGGGAGATAAGTTGGATATGAGATCTAGCTTATGTAAGTTTATGGGGTATCCAAATGAGTCTATTGGATACTATTTCTATGATTCCACAGAATAAAATGTGTTTGTTTCGAGGAATGCTACCTTCCTTGAAGAAGAATTTTTTTTAGATGGAAGTGGCAATGTCTTAGAACCTGAAGAGGCTCAAGAATCACAGAACACCCCAACTGACACAGTAAATGGTACACCAGCTAATGCTGGACCCTCTGAGGCACAACCTCTTTGAAGATTCAAAAGGGTCTCAAGTGTACTCAAGAGGTACAACTTGTTGTTAGAGAATAAAGAAGAGGGACTACCCTTAGTTAATGATCCAAGAAGCTATAGAGATGCGATGTCTGACATCAATTCGAAGAAGTGGCAAGAAGCTATGCAATCCGAGATGGGCTCCATGTACTCTAACAGAGTATGGATCTTGGTGGATCTACTATAGGAAATTGTTCCCATTGGCTGCAAAAGGGTCTACAAACAGAAGCTTGGAGTAAATGGAGAGGTAACGACCTATAAGATATAAGTGGTAGCAAAAGGTTATACTCAAAAGCAAGAAATTGATTATGAGAAAACTTTTTCACTAGTAGTGATGCTTAAATCTATATGGATATTGTTGTCCATATCTGCATATTATGACTATGAGATATAACAAATAGATGTGAAGACCGCTTTTTTTAATAGAAACATTAAGAAGAGATTTGTATGAAGCAGCCAGAAGGCTTCATATCCAGTGGGAGCGAGCAAAAGGTTTGCAAGCTCTAGAGATCCATTTATGGACTCAAATAAGCTTCGAGGAGTTGGAACATCCAGTTTGATAAAACGATCAAAACGTTTAACTTTTATAAGAACTCGGATAAACCATGTATCTACAAGAACGTTAGTGGGAATACAGTTACATTTGTTGTGCTCTACATTGATGACATCCTACTAATTGGGATTGATGTAGGGATGTTGCAATCAACGAGGACTTGGTTATCTAATCAGTTTTCCATGAAAGATTTAGGAGATGCATCTTTTATCCTGGGGATAAAGATCTATAGAGATAGATTCAGAAGGATAATCGGACTATCCCAGTCCATGTACATAGACAAAGTGGTAAAAAGGTTTAGCATGGAGGAATCTAAGAGAGGATTCCTGCCTATGAGTCATAGGGTTTCACTCTATAAGGTTATATCTCCCAAGACACCGAAAGAGAGAGAAACGATGGCTCGCATATCTTATGCTTCTGTAATAGGGAGCATAATATATGCAATGTTATGTACAAGGCCTGATTTAACACATGCTCTGAGTGTCACGAGTAGATATCAGTCCAATCCAAGGAAAGAACATTGAAAAGCCATTAAAATGATCCTCAAGTACTTGAGAAGGACTAAGGATATCTTTCTGATATACGGCAATGGAGAACTAAAACTAGAGGGATATACAGACTCTAGTTTTTAGTCTGATATAGATGACTAAAAGTCCATGTCTGGATATATATTCACCCTGAATGGTGGTGCGGTCAGTTGGAAAAGTCCCAAGTAAAAGTCGACTGCATACTCTACCACTGAAGTTGAATATATTGTTGCATTCAGATACAACAAAAGAACCTGTTTGGATTAGAAACTTCATCCAAGGGTTGGGTGTAGTTCCATCCATTGTTGATCCAGTTATGATTTACTATGATAATAATGGAGCCATTGCACAAGCAAAGGAGCCAAGATCTCAACAAAGATCCAAACACATATTGAGATGATATCACTTGATCAGAAAGATCATTGGTAGAGACGATGTCATTGTAGATCAAGTTGCCTCAGCAAAAAATATAGCAGACCTACTTACTAAGCCCTTAACACAGAAGATATTTGACATACGTCTTGAGAAAATGGGCCTTAGATATATAGACAATTGGAGCTAGGGCAAGTGGGAGATCACTAGAGTAGGATGCCTAATGCCCCAATTGGATTTGGTGTATTATACTCTTTTTTTTTTGTAAAGACAATCTTATTAGGAATCATATTAATAAAAAGATAATTTCTTTAGCTTATGTCTTACATCTTTTATTTCTGCACATTAGATAAAACCTTTAGATCAAATTTAGCTATAGGGCATATGGGGCATGGTCACACATATGATGGCGATCATAGAACATGCATCTAAGACTTTGGTCTTAAATAAGTTTCAAGTTGAGAGTTTTTTGAGATGGGACATCAAATAACTTAATAAGACTCGCACATATGATGCATGCTCGTGAGACGAGGATATCACATTCAATTGGCATTAACATAGAGATGTAAATACATGTATGTAGGTGCTTATTAGGGAACAAGTACACTGAACATGGCTTATAAGAAATTCTTAGCTGGAAGCTTTGCCTGTCGAAATAAGAATTTCTATGTTGCGATAGTACACGGCTAGTCCTCAGACTTGAGGTATGATGGTAGCTTTGTGTACATCTGGCAATACTTTGATATATCTTTTGATTGCTTGACAATCACAAAGGGGGTATGTTAGGTATTGTACTAATGTGCATGGAGGTTTGTCACTGGCTAACATAGAATTTGATACTTATCTTTTTAAATAAGGGAATCTCCTGTGTTTTCATATTTTGTGATTCAAAGACCTCAGGATGAATCATGATTCATCAAGAATCATTAGAACTTGAAATGGAATCACAATTATTGAATCATTTAGGGTTTCTACTTATAATTCATGCCCTAGATTCAATCGGGAGAATAATTATCGAAAGGATCGTACGTGTATGGTACTCACAACTGAAATAGGTTTACTCGCTATTTCATCTAAGACTAGTTTGCCATGATTACTTGTTAGGTGTTTTCATAGATAGTAAGGTTCTTGGAATTAAGAAGTTGATTCCAAGAAGATTAATTAATTGAATTAAATTATTTAAAATAATTATTATTCATAAGTTGTAAATATTGCAAACCCTCTACTAGGTTAGTAGTGAACCTAAGAGAGTCACACATCTTTATGGAAGGTAACATTTCTAATTTTAGAATTTATCCAATAATTGAAAATTAATTAATTAATTAATTAAGGGTTCTATTTAATTTAATGGTTAAATTAAATTAATTAATTAATTAATTAGATTATTTAATTGGACCTAATTTGATTAGGAAGCCCAATTGGAGTAAATTAAATTAATCAATTGGATTGATTAAATTGGGATTGAATCAATTGGATTAATTCATGAATTTTTTAGTCCAAACTTAAAAATTAATGTGGACCACTTAAGAAGCCCACTAAAATATGAAGAGAATAAATTAAATAAATATAATGTATTTAATTAACATATTTATAGATAAATAAATATAATGACTGATTTTATGGGATAAAATCTACCACTAAGATTTAATTTATTTATAAATATAATTATAGTATATATATGATATATATCTATCTTGATATTATTTGAAAAGTTCAAATTAATATCAACAATGTATGTAGCTAATTTTGATGATTAATGTAGTCTCAAACTAGTCCACATACAATAGGAGAGAGAAAAGAGAAGAGTTCTTAAAAGATTTGGAATCCTTCCAAAATAAGACTTTGAAGTAGTTCAAAATTATAAAAAACTCTCCAAGAGTTAGAGAATAATCAAATTTTCAGCCCTATAAATGCTTATGGATGAAAATTACATAATTAATTCAGCAAATTAAGAAAAAAATATTTTGTTTAAGTCTTCTATTTTTCTCTCCAAGAAAAAAAAAGAAAGTTAGTAATAGCTTCTTTGAAGAAGATAGAAAATAAGTATTTCTTGAATGCAAAGAATTGGGAATCTCAAAAAATAAATCATACCTCAATTTCCTATTTGTACCTCAAATTTGAGATAGGACATCGAAGAGTCCAGTAAGACTCGGGCATATAATATATGCTCGTAAGACAAAGACACTGCATTAGCATAGAGATCAAGTGTAAGTATGCGGGTGTTTGTTAGATAACAAGTACACTGAATTGGCTCGCAAGAAATTCTTAGTTGGAGGCTTTACTTGTCGAAATAAAAAATTTTATATTACAATAGTACATGACTAGTCCTCGAACTTGAGGTATCATGGTAGCCTTGTGTATACCCAGTAGTATTTTGATATATCTTCTCGTTACTTGACAATCACAAAGAAGATATGTTGGATGTTGCATTGGTATGCATAGAGTTTTATGAGTGGCCAATTTAGAATTCATCACTTGTCAATAACAAATAAGTAGACTATGTTTTCATATTTTAGGACTTGAAGACCTTCGTCAAGACAGGATGCATATTGATTTATCAAGAGTCATTAGGACTTGAAATAGAATTAGAGCAATTGAATTAAATAGGGTTTCAACTCATAATTCATACTCAAAATTCAATCGAGAGATTAGATGATGGAAGGATCGTACATGTATGGCACCCACAACAGAAATAAGTTTACTTACTATTTCACCTAAGCCTAGTTTGTCATGATTACTTGCTATATTTTTTCATGGATAATAAGGTTCCTAGATTTAATGAGTTAATTATAAGTGAACTAATTAATTAGATTTATTAATTAGAATAATTATTATTCATAAATTGCAAGTATTGCAAGTCCCCTACTAGGTTAGTTGTGAACCTAAAGGGTCACACGCTATAATAGAGGGAACCATTTTCTAAATCATAAAATGATCCAATTAATTGGATCCAATTAATGAATGGGGATTAATTAATTATAGCTTTAATTTTATATTCAATTAAGTTGTTGAATTATTTAATTGAATCTAATTTGATTAGAAAGTCTAATGGAGTGAAATAATTAATTAAGAGGACCAATTAATTAATTAAAGACTAAATTAATTTAATTATTAAATTAATCTAGCCAAATAAATAATTTGATTATTTAATTAAGCTTGATGGAATTATTTGATTTGATTAATTAAGTAAATTTGGACCTAATCAATTAATTGGGAATTAATTGATGGCCTTATTAATTGGATTAAAAGTCCAACCCCAAATATTTAATTCATAGCCCATTAGTAGAGGTCCATCAAGCATTTGAAAGATTTAAAAGATAGAGGACCATTTTTGCAAATATATAAAAGAATGATGGTCATCCGATTTTGGAAGGGGTTGGAGATTTTTAATTGATTGAGTATCAAACAAAATCCTCAACCAACCTTCCCATAGTGGCCAATTTTTGCACATGGTAGATGTTCTAAAATCGGCCACTACCTATTTTGGAAGATGCAGTTTAGATTATGAATGTGGACCGCTTGTTGGCCTTCTTTTGGAGGAAGAAGTTTTGGATTATTAACCTAGACTACTTCGTGGCCTCATTTTGAAGGATGAAGTTTTGGATTATGAATCTGGACTACTTCTTGGTCTCCTTCAATATAGATATAGGATTTTAAAAATCCTTTGCTAATATAACAAGCAAAAAAGCAAAAAGAAAAAAAAAGATCAGGAGAAAAAATTTATTCTTCATTTTTTTCATACTCTCTCCATTTTCTTGTCTTCTTCCTACAACAATCAATAAATTATTATTGATTATTCTATAAACAAAATTCTTATTTCCACTGGTTGGATTAATAAGAATTGGTGTTTCCTATAACATTCCATTATTTTGATTTAAAAAAATGAATCACCATTACTAGCACAATAGTAATTCGGTGGTTCTTGTCCATTGTGCGGACTTCTTTAGAGGGAGAACATTTGAGCTCCTTAGGTAAGACGTATTGCACCAATCTAACAATTGATTGCCTCTTACCTTACATCAATTGAAGTGTTCTATAAGGGTAAGAATACGTACTCTCTTTTATTTATAATACTTATATATAAAATACTAGTTGATGTGCAAACGTTATGAATCGCTATATTCGGGAGCGTAGCATTTAAATTGTTTAAATGTATGTTTTAATTATTTTTTAAAATTCTTGTTGCGCTCATCCTATGGTAAAGCGAACCGAATAGTGGTATCAGTACCACGGTTTTGCATCAACTTTTAATGAGTGTATTTATTTTATGTTTAATTATTAAATATAAAAGAATTATAATTTGTTAGATTGGGATAATTTTGTATTTGGTAAATATTTTTTATGATAACACAACACACTACCACCAAGTGCATAAGCCGTTGGTTACAAGCTAGACACCGATGACGGGGTTGAGCATTGGCTTGAGTGGAATGTGAGGGTTGCTACCTAGACGGATTACTCACTGGCGAGCGCCACATTGGGTTGGTACCCAACAAGCTACTGAGGAAATGTAACAAATAGTTGTAGAAATAGTTTTTCACAAAAGATGTGGTAAGCACCTTCCACTGCATATTCTACAAAGAGTTGTATAATGACATCCTATAAGGAGTTACAGAAGACTCTAGATTTCAAAGACCAATTTTGTTTATTAGTTTCACCTACTAAGACTTAAGATCTAAGAGATAGATTAAGAAAGAGTTCTCAATAGAAATAAAAATTTAAAATAGGTCAAGCTAGAGAATCAATCCGGACAAGATAGGTTTATGCTACCCTTGTGGTAAAATAGGGCATGGAAAGAGAAAATGCAAGTATCGACTTGCTTAAATAAATTAGAAAGAGTACTAATTCATGTTTTGAATTAGAAAGAGTTCTAATTCAAATATTTGAGTTGGAAAGAGTTTTAATTTAAATAAATATTTTGTTTAAGTCAATTGTTGATAATTATTCTTGGGTATTTGATACCAAATATAATCCCATCTCTACAAAGAGTTGTAGAGGGTGGCAAGAAAAATGAGTCTGAGAGAAAATCCTTAAACTTGGAAGTGAAACTTCCTCAGCTGAAGGAATGGTCCTCTTATCACTAGATATAATTGGGTTAGTGATAATTATTTATCTATAGTGCGAAAGATTTAAGAGTGGGATCTCTATTAAATCATAGAAAGTTTTGATTGAAAAATCAAAAGATGGAAATGTTCCATGAATCTTGATGTTCGTACTTTGGCAACTAATCTTGATTGAAATTTGCTTAACCTCTTGGACTTGCATGTGATGTCGACTTGTGAATCTTATCTTAAGGGTAGGATGACCGAATCACCATTTATGGGGCAAATAGAACAAGACATTAATTTGGATTTGATATAAAAGAATTATATGTAGTCAACTAAATGTTAGTGCACAAGCGAATTATTCTTACTTCATTTCTCTAAATGCTTTGAAGAGTTCAAAGAATCTGGATATGCGGTAGATAATAAAACCGACAGAAGTATTAAAATCCATTGGCATGATCAAGAAAATAAATACTAAGGTGGTGAGTTTTTTTTATTATCCAACGGGGAATATGATTCTAAAAAAGGTAAGTTCTTGTTGAGTTTCATTGAGCTCTCTCTTTCACTCTAGGATTATACCCTATAATCGACGACATTCTTATGAAGAAAGTCTCTAAAGTCGATGCTCAAAAAATATCACATTAGATATGATATAGGAAAACTTCTCATACCTAAGTGTACGAGGAGGCTAGCTTGTGTAAAGCGGTTAGTGAGAGATAGGTTGGATGTAAGATCTAACTTATACAAATTTATGAGGTATCCAAAGGAATTCGTTGGATATCATATCTATGATTTATAAAATCTAAAGTGTTAGTTTTGAGGAATGTGACCTTCTTGTAGAAAGGTGTTTTCTATTAGATAGAAAAGGCTAGATTATAGAGCTTGACAAAATTCAAGAACCATGAATTCTCTCATAAAAGGTAATAGTACACAAACGAATTACTAATTTTATGTACACAAAGAGTCCCTTGAATATTGATTCAAAAGAAAATATTTATGTATGACATTAATTTGGGAAATGAGAAAAATACCATTCGACATGGACTTTATGTACTCCAACAAGGTACTGACCTTGATGGACCCACCACAAAGTATGGTATACATTGGCTGCAAATAGGTCTACAAGTGATAAGTTGGTTTTATACCAACAATTCATATGCTTTTTGATTATCATTTAGTTTATTTACAAGTGTTTTTGCTACTTTTTGTGAATTTAGTTTGAAATTTTGTAGGTAATGTCAAAAGGAGAAGAAAATGGAAAGAAACCAAAAACTTGGTTGAAATGTTGAAGAATCTGAATTTTGGTGCAACTGATGACAATTTTCGTATTTCAAACATAACTCTTTGCTCAAATATGATTTTGACTTGATTCTTGAACCAATTGAAATATAAGAGATATATATATATATAACTTTTATATTTACCACAAAATCCAATTCTATCAATCTTAATAAGAAAAATCAAGTTCAAGAGTCAGCACTGGGATGTAATTTTTTGCTATGACATATCTTGTTGTTTCAGGTATAACTATCCCCACAAATGTCATAATTAGTTGATTCAATTTCCTGTGGAAATTCAAGACATAGAGATATAATTCTTATGAAGATAAAAAAAACTGGTTCAGATTAGAAGGTGGTCCAAAATGGGTTTAAAGAAGCTAAAGACGCTGAAGATAGTGTCTAGCTGTGCCAGACTGTCCAGTTAGCGCCTACACGTTGCCACACGGTTAAAAGGGGCAAAATGGGTTTTTAGCCCTCTTTAGGGCTTCTCCTATTTGATTTTAAAGACTCCAAAGAGCCTCTTAAGGTATTCTAGACGTGAAGAGTTGTTCTTGGACAGAAGAAGACTGCTGGATAGTAAGAGCTTGCTGCTGGGTAGAGAGTTATTATTGGAGAGAAAAGTGAGCCATTCTTGGAGACAAGGAGAGCTTCAACCATTTCTTCCATTTCTCAAATTGGTGAATAATTTTCATGCTTTTTCTAATGTATTTCTTGATGTCATATTCATACATGATGAACTAAATATTTCTTTCTAGAGGATGATGTAACCTTATTTGATCTTATGTTTTGAATTTCAAATATTACTAGTTTAAGTTATTAATCTTGTTTGTGTTATCTTGTTTAGTATTGCATCTTGATTATTTACTCATTAATTGAGAGTGTTTGATGTATGAGATTCGATACTCGAGAGAGGGAATATTTGATCATGATCATAAAGATAACATAACCTAGGAATTATGGAGTTGAGAAGCTTATGAAACCTTTGAAGTTTTGAAGAAGAATTTATTGAACTTTTGTAGAGTTTTATTCTTGAGTTTTTATAGAGATATTAAAATTCATATTAGAACTCATAATCAATTCGGCACTTAAGAGAGGGAATTGATGAGTTTAGGAATTCTTGACTTACATGTATTGTTAACTTGAATTAGTATGTTTTGGAAGAAAGAACATATGTGATAATTAGACGAGTCATTCCTTTAGAATTTCTTATTCATAAAGTGTTTGTTGTATTACTTTTGAGAACTTTAGTTTTATCTTTGCAATTTTTATCTTATTCTACTTTGTTTGCCAATCATCATTTAATTTTCTAGATAAAATTAGGACTATTTGAACTACAATACTTGCTGCAAATTTTGGTTACAATTCTTGTGAATACGATATTCAACTTACCGTTGTATTAAAACTTGACACTGTGTACTTACGGTTTGTAAAATATTTCATGAACAGCAAGCAAAAGCTTGGATTACACGAGGAGGTGATGACCTATAAGTCATAACTAGAATAAAAGGGTTTCACTCAAAGTCAAATTATTGACTATTGAGAAAACCTCTTACCAGATACAATGCTGAAGTCCATTGGTATCCTACTGGCCATATCTAAGTATATGGAAGGATATATAAGGGTCACCTTCATCAATAGAAGTATTGAGAAAAAGCAGCATAAGACCTTCATGTCTAATGGAATGAAACAGAAGGTTTGAAAGCTTCAAAAGTCCATTATTAGACTTGACACTAAATTCTTGAGGTTGGTACATTCGATTTGTTGAATTAATCAAATGAATTGACCTACTTAGGAATGTGAATGGAACATATGTGTGCAAGAAAATTAGTAGGAGCATAGTAAAATTTATTTTGTCAGTAACACTCTCTACTCATAAGGATGTTGTAGGAATATTACAATTAACTAAGACTTGTTATCTTCTAAGTTCTCCATAAGGGATTTGGAGGGCATCCTAGAGCTTGGGGATTCAGATCTATATGAATCTAAAAAAATGCTTGAATTACTCCAAATCCACGTGTATAGATACTAAAAGAGTTTAGCATAGAGTCATACTTATTCTTTTTCGAAATCTATGTGCCCGAAGACTTCTAAAGAAAAAAGAAAAGGATGACTCACATACTTTAAGTATGCAAATCTATGGACAAGACATAATATCAAGAATGCTCTAAGTATCACGAGGAGATATCAATCTATTTCATGATTATATTTTTAAAAGTCATAGATAAGGTCTTTAAGTGCTTGTGAAGCATTAAAGACGTCTTCTTAGAACACGATTAGGAGAAATAAAGCTAGGATGTTGTAATATAGCTTTTAGTCTAAAGTAGATAACTTGATCCATGTCTAGAAACATAATTGTCCTAAATGGTGGTGGTTAGCTAGAAGAAGTTCTAGTCTTAAGACGATCGTGGATTCCACCATCAAAGATTAATACATCGCCGCATGAGATGCTACAAAGGAATGTGTTTGGATAATGAACCTTTTCTAAAGGGTTGGAAGTAGTTCTGACTATTGTTAATCCAGTAAAAGTCTATTATGATAGCAATAGGGTTGTTGTGCAAGCAAAAAAGCCAAGATCTCATCATAGATCCAAGTATAATATGAGGTGATACCATATGATTAGAGTAATCATTCGTATAAGCAAATCAATAGTAGAGAAAATAGCTTTGGTCTACTGACCAAACCCTAGTACATATTCGAAGGACACCTTTGGAAAATGGGCATAAGATATTGGGTAATTGGCTATAGGGCAAGTGTGAGATTGTTAGAGTAGTGCCCAGCGTGCCAATTAATGGCCATTTTTATAATCTTAAAATAGACAATCTTATTCGACATATATTAACTTATAGGCATTTTTTTATCTTGATTGCACTTAGACAATCAGATAAAGTCCCTAGACCATGTTTGCTATGGGGCATAGTCGCACATATGATGGCAATCATGGAATATGTCTCCAAGGTTTCGGTCTTAAATGAGTTTTGGGTCAAAAGCTTTTTGAGACGAGACATCAAATAGCCTAATAAGAGCATACGATGCATACTCGTAAGACGAGCATGTCATATTTCATTGACATTAGTATAGAGACGCAAATGTATATATGCGAGTGCTTGTTAGACAACTAGTACACTGAACTGGCCTGCAGGAAATTCTTAGTTAGAGGTTTTGCCTCTCAAAATAAGAATTTTCATGTTGCAATAATACACTACTAGTCCTCGAACTTGAGGTACAATGGTAGCCTTGTATATACCCTGCAGCATTTTGATATATATTCTGGTTGCTTGACAATCACAAAAGGGATATGTTGGATGTTGCACTGGTGTACATAGAGGTGAATGAGTAGCCACATAGAATTCATCACTTGTAAATGATAAGTAAATCTCCTATGTTTTCACAGTTCATGACTTAAAGATCTTAGCTAATGTAGGATGAATATAGATTCATTAAGAGTCATTGGAACTTGAATGGAATCATAGCAATTGAATCAATTAGGGTTTTGACTCATAATCTATACCCTAAAAAAATTCGATATTAAGGTATGAATAAAACGGGTCTTTCAAAAATTACTCTCAAATAACTAACCCAATTTACACCAATTTAAAACATGTATTTTATATGCACAAATAAAACATATAGCATAAATTTCATAGTCTAATTTTCATGCATCAATTTAAATCACATTTTTTTATAAACATCAAGCATAAAATTTAACATGTATTTGGTTATTTCATAAAGGCGAGATCAAGCCCTAATAGCTTTGATATCACTATTAGAAATTTAATTCCCATTGTAGATATGAATATTTTGTTGCCAAATATACATAAATACTTGTAATATAATTTTCACTTATCAATTTTTTTTTCGTTTTTAGAATTATCATTGAATTCCAAGATTAAATAAGATATTTAATTGATAAAAAAATTAAATATTACCATATATCAATTATGATATTTTGGTAATGAAGATCATATTTTTCAAATTATGGAAGTTAATAAAATATTTTGGTAATTCAAATCACATATTGTGATTAAGGCAGTAAATGCCCATCAAATCATGAAAAATCAATCAAATCCTCCCATGTCATCAAGTTAAAATGGCAAGAGCTCTCGTCCTATAAGTATAATTAGAGGTCATCTCTAAGAAGTTAAACACGAGTTGAGAAGAAGAAGAAGAAGTCCAAGCAATAAAGGTGTGGAGAAAGTTCTCTTAACCCAAGTTCATCAAATTTAAGGAGATCCACAGTGTTCAAAGTGAAAAGCAAGACGTTCATCACCGAGGCCATCAAAATTATAATGTTTAATTCGAGATTAAGTTGTTAAACCCTCGAATTAATATTATTGAAAATCAAATCAACTTTGGAGAAGATTGAAGAGTTGATTCCATCAAAAAGTTACCAAATCCACAAAATTAGCGTTCTTGAAAAGAAGAACCAGAGAGTGAAATAGAGATTCTATCCACATATTTTCATCAAATTCAATAAAATTTTATTTGTACTATTTTTCTTATTTGTAATTTTTGCAAACAACGAAATTTGTATTATAATTTTTTGGCACGCCAAGTGGGACAATCTCTTCCTTTGATCTCTTTTTCTCGCAAATCAAGTTTGAAGTTTAAATGGAGATGAAGGAAAAATACTCCATCTTCACAAATGCCAAATTTCTTACATCAAGTTACCAATAATCTCTTTAAGAAATATGCAAGTGGGACAAATGAAGATAATGTTCCATGTGCTCAAATTTCTTACATCAAGTTACCAATAATCTCTTTAAGAAATATGCAAGTGGGACAAATGAAGATAATGTTCCATGTGCTCACTCAAAATTCCATTCAAATGAAACAACGAAGGTGATGTTCTATGTCTTCAGTCAAATTCTATTCAAATAGGACAACGAGACTGTGTTCAATATCTTAATTCCATCACAATAGGACAAATGAAGGCATCATTCTATATTTTCACTCAAAGGGGGCAAATGAAGACAACAATCCAAATGGGGTAAATCAAGGTGTCATTCTATGCTTCACTCAAATTCTTTTTAAAGGGGGCAACTTAAATTCCTTTTAAAGGGGGCAACTCAAATTCCATTCAAATAGGGCCAAGCATGAAACTGAAGTTGTTGAAAGCTAATTCCCAACAATGAAGAAAAAGAAGTCGAATCATCTTTAACTTTTCAATGCTTCTAGATACAAGCATAAACTATCTAAAATTTCAAATCAAATTCTACTCAAGTGCTCTTTGATAAGAGCATAAAGTATCAACAATACTCCTAGATACGAGCATAAACTATCTAAAATTTTTAAATTAAAGTCCTCTCAAGTGCTCCTTGATAAGAGCATCAATTGTCACAAAGCTCCTTGATATGAGCATAAAAAATCTACAAATCAAATCAAATAAAGCACTCCTTGACAATAGTATAAAAGGTCTATATGTCAAATTCAATTAAAGACTCCTTAATACGAGTATAAATTATCTACAAATTCAAATAAAGACTCTTTCATATGAGTATAAACTATCTACAAATTCAAACAAAGAACTTTTTGATATGAGGATAAGTTGTCTACAATTAAATAGAAGAACTCCTCGATATGAGTTTAAGCTATTTTTATATATCAAATAACTTCAAGTAAATTATTGTAACTTGATCTTCTTGATGAAAGAGTACGAGACTCATTCCCTTTTTGCATCCATCAGAACAAATGCACGCGAACAAGTCTCGAGGGGATATTTATAGATATAAAAAATTTATTGCCAAATATACATTGATATGTTTAATATAATTTTTACTTATCAATTTATATTTTATTTATTTTTTGGAATTATCATTGAATTACAAGATTAAATAAGAAATTTAATTGATAGAAAAATTAAATATTACCATATATCAAATCATGATATTTTGGTAATGAAGATTGTATCTTGCAAATTATGGAAGTTAATACAATATTTCGGTAACTCAAATCACATATTATAATTAAGGCAGTAAATGTCCATCACATCATAAAGAATCAATCAAATTCTCCCATGTCATCAAGTAAGAATGGCAAAAGCCCTCATCCTACAAGTATAAATAGAGGTCATCTCCAAGAATTTAAACACAAGTTGAGAAGAAGAAGAAGTCCAAGCAATAAAGGTGTTGGAGGAAGTTCTCTCAACCCAAGTCCATCAAATTCAAGAAGATCCAGGTGTTCAAGGCGAAAAGCAAAACATTCAAGGCCATCATAATTATAATATTTAATTCAGGATTAAATTATTAAATCCTCGAGTTAACATTATTGAAATTCAAATCAACATTAGAAGAGATTGGAGGGTTGATTTCATAAAGAAGTTACCAAATTTACAAAGTCAATGTTTTTGAATAAAAGAATTAGAGGAGTTAAATAGAGATTCTATCTATTCATTTTCATCAAATTCAATAAAATTTTATTTATACTATTTTTATTGTTTGTAATTTTTGCAAACAATGAAATTTATATTACATGTGCATAAACAAATAATGTGTGAATCGTGTTACCTTTAGCAGTAGAATAATTTCGATTCATACTGGATTAGCTCGCTTACAAACCTTCCTCTCGAACACATGAATTCTGAATACCACGAACAATAACATGCCAATGTCTTCTCACTTCAATGAATACCACCAAAGCATCCACTCATATTTCATATACCTTAAACCCTTGGAGAAATCTCGTTTGGGTTTGGTGATGCTCCAAGAGAGAAACATAGAGAAAAAGACTTAAGAGAGAGAGTATATTTTATTTTAGAGAGATCATAGTAATTGTGATGCCCTATATGAGAGATAATAATCTTATATAAAGTTGTATCTCGATCGCTACCATTAATAAAATTCTATTAGCAGATACACAATATCATTCTTATCATTATAAGATTCCACAAATATGGATGTAAATCTCAAATGCACCAGTAAATGGCAATTGGTTCTGCAGTGAAGCAAAAAAAAATGAGGGAAAAGGGTTGTTGTCTTACTTCTATATTGATTGAAATTACATTATTGTGTCAAAAGAAGGATAACCATAGTGATTCAATACACCTATGATGGGACTGGTGAAGGTAATGAAATAAAGTAATAGACAGTATATGAGACAAATCTCATTCTCCCTTAATTAGTTTAGGCCTTTCTCATCCCTTGTACAAATCAAAATAAATACCTGGTGAATCAAACTCTCTTTCCATCTTTCCATTCACAATGATATGAATTGTTTAACTTTTACAAAAAATTAAAAATCAAAATTATCAAATTTTGATATCATTATAAATATAATACACATGAAAAATTGAACATAAACGATGTTACCTAATGATGTTGGAAGCTCAAAGCAAATATAATAAATGCAAAAACAACTACATATAGGTATAACTATTAATGCATCTACCTACCAAATTTATTACTATTAATGCATCTACCTACCAAATTTATTAGTCTCAAACGGCCGAGCACGAGGTCCCATATTGTCTCCATTAATAGTTAGGATCTAACTTTTCTCGTTCAAGTCTTACCCCAATAAAGTCTGATATATATATATATATATACTTTAATATTTATATAATTATTTATGTACGTTCTTGATAAGTTGGTTTTATACCAACAATTCATATACCTTTTATTAATATTTAGTTTGTTTTCAAGTGTTTTTGCTACTTTTATCCATTTAGTTTGAAATTTTGTAGGTAATGACAAAAGGAGAAAGAAATAGAAAAAAACCAAAAACATAGTTGAAATGTTGAAGAATCTGAATTGTAGTGCAACTAACAGCATTTTTTGTATTTTAATCATAACTCTTTGCTCAAATATGATTTTAACTTGATTCTTGAACCAATAGAAATCTACGAGATATATCTATAAATTCTATGTTTACTAATAAATCCAATTCTATCGATCTGAATGAGAAAAACCTAGTTAAAGAGTCAGCACTAGAATGAAATTTTCTGTTATGACATATCTTGGTATTTCAGGCATAACTATCTCTACAAATGTTATAATTAGTTGATGCAAGTTCCTATGGAAAGCCAAGACATAGAGATAAAAAATTATAAAGAAACAAAAGCTAATTTGGAATATAAAGTAGTAAAAAATACGTTTAAAGAGGCTAAAGACACTAAAGACAGTGTCTAGTTGTGCCTAGTTGTCCTGTCAGCGTCTATACGTTGCCATGCGGATAAAAAGGGCAAAATGGGTTTTTAGACTTCTTTAGAGCTTTTTCCATCTGATTTTAAGAACCCCAAAGAGCTTCCAAATGTATTTTGGATATTAGAAGGTATGCTTGGATATGAAAAGTTGTTCTAGATAGAAAGAAACATGCTAGACAGAAGGAGCCATTCATGGTGAGAAGATAGTAATCCTTGAAGATAAGGAAGTCATTCTTGGAGACAAGGAGAGCTTCAACCATTTCTCTTACCTCAAAAATTAGTGAACAATTTTCATGTTCTTTCTTTTGTATTTTATGAAGTTATATTCATACATGATGAACTAAACATTTCTTTCTAGAAGATGATGTAACCTTATTCGATCATATGTTTAGAATTCCAAACAATATTAGTTCAAGTTATTCATCTTGTTTGTGTTATCTTGTTTAGTATTGCATTTTAATTATTTGGTCATTAATTGAGAGTGTTTGATGTATGATATTCGATACTCAAAAGAGGGAAGATTATACATGATCATAAAGATAGCATAACCTAGGAATTATAGAGTTGAGAAGCTTATGAAACCTTTGAAGTTTTGAAGAAGAATTCATTGAACTTTTGTAAAGTTTTATCCTTGAGCTTTTATAGAGATATTGAAATTTATATTAGAACTCATAATCAATTTAGCACTCGAGCGAGGGAATTGATGAGTTTAGAAATTCTTAACTTACATATGTTGTTGACTTAAATTGATATGTTTTTGAAAAAAGAACATAGGTGATAATTAGGTGAGTCATTCCTTTAGAATTTCTTATTCATAAGGTGTTTGTTGTATTACTTCTAAGAACTCTAGTCTTATCTTTGCAATTTTTATCTTATTCTACTTTGCAAAATCATAACTTGATTTTTTAGATAAAATTGAGACTATTTGAACTACAATACTTGCTGTAATTTTTTATTACAATCTTTGTGGATATGATACTCAACTCACCATTGTATTAAAACTTGACACCATGCACTTGTGGTTTGCAAAATATTTCACGAAAAAGTTTAATATTTATATACGTACCCCAATAAGTATGAAAATGTCAGTATCTGGCTCAGC
Organism: Paulownia fortunei; assembly: GCA_019321725.1. Classification (NCBI taxonomy): domain Eukaryota; kingdom Viridiplantae; phylum Streptophyta; class Magnoliopsida; order Lamiales; family Paulowniaceae; genus Paulownia; species Paulownia fortunei. The sequence goes on from CM033112.1 coordinate 6,620,321, forward strand.
ACAAGGTCCCACATTGTCTCCATCGGCGGTTAGAATTTGATTTTTCTCGTCCAAGTCTTACCCCAATAAAGTCTGATATATATATATATATATATATATATATCCTTGAACATTTATACATATATTTATATATGTTCCCCAATAAGTCAGAAAATGTCAGTATCTGAAAACTAGGTAAGTGCATTGAATAACTAGCTTTGCGCCATTATTACATACATGGCAGTTGCTTTGAACACACTCATTCATTCAGTCGCTTCAACTAATAGTTTCTTTGACTCTAACATTATTTCCATTATCCCCGATAATGTCTAAAAGGTCATAGTCTAAAAAAGTAGATGTAATCTGTAGGATTATAGTCTGAAAAGTAGGATGTTGGGTGTTGTGAGTATTGAATAAATTATCAACTATCCAAAAAAAAAAGAGAAACATTACATTGTTAGCTTTTTCATGCTTATAGTATTCCAACATATTCCAAAAATATTTAATTTTTAATTTTTGTGAATTATCAATTAAAATGAAAATCAAAAGTTAGTATAATTTACAAAAATAAGATAATAATCTAAAATAATCAAATAGAAGCAAATTCCTAACCTTACAAATAAAATTGATAAGCTTAAACTCAAATAAAAACAACTGGAATATTAGCAAAATACTATACAATATTTTCAATTGTTTTTATTAACAACTATTTAAATATTTTTAAAATATGAAAAAAAATACTTACGAATTGAAAATATTTTTAGCAATATTTAAAATATTGCAAAATAGTTATTTAGCAATTGAAACATTAGCAAAATACAATACAATATTCTAACCGTTCTTGAGCAGTTTATGTTCTGGGCTGGACACAAATCAATTGACAACACTACGTTACTTAATAGCTAGACCAGTTAAGCCCAACTCATTTGATTAGTTTATGAAAAAAAATTGCTCAATACTAAAAGATTATACACCCAAAATTCTTCCAAAATTAAATGACTGGAAAATAATTTATTTTTTTATTTCAGTCTAAATAGTATCTTATATTTTGCGAATGATCTTAAGTGTAGCAAGGATATAATTTTTTAGTGGATTTTTCTAGGTGTATAAATTACATCATAAGATTAGGTATTTATTTTTATTTCATTAATTCAGATAAATTATCTTAGATTTCCATCTTAGCAATTGAAATATTTTTAACAATAATAAATATTTCAAAAGAGTTATTTAGTGATTGAAACATTAAAAAAATACAACACAATATTCTAACCGTTCTTGAGGGGTTTATGTTCTTGGTCAGACACTATTCATTTGACAACACTATGTTACTTAGGGCCTCTTTTTGGCCAATTTGCAGCGGACCAAATAATAGCTGGACAAGTAAGGCCTAGCCTATTTGATTAGTTTATGGCAAAATTTGCTCAATGCTAAAAGAATAGACACCCAAAAAATTTCCAAAATTAAAAGATTGCAAAATAATTTTTTTATTTTTATTTTAGTTTAAATCGTATCTTATATTTTGCGAATTATCTAAGTGTAGCGAGAATATAATTTTTTAATGGATTATTCTAAGTGTATCATAAGGTTAGGTATTTATTTTTATTTATTTAAATTAAATTAATTTCGTAAATTTCCATCTTATTTTTTCATAATTATCCGAAGTTTGGATTTTTTTCTAGTTGGTCATTCAAGCAATCAAAAAGCAAAATTATCTATATTTTTGGATTATATTGGAAATATAATAAGCATGAAAAATTTGGCAATGGAATGTTCTTCTTTTTTTTTTGGAAAGTTGGCAAATCAAAATGAATACATGGTGAATCAAACCCCTTTTCCATCTTTCCATTCATGGTGATATGAACTGTTTAACTTTAAAAAATTAAAAATAAAAATTAACAATTTTTTATTTCATTGAAAATATAATACACAAGAAAACTTGGACATATATGATGTTACGTGATGATATAGGAAACTGAGAGCAGATGTCGTGACTCAAAAACAGCTATATATAGGTATAATTATTAATGCATCTACCTACCAAATTTATTACTCCTCAATCGGCTGAGCACGAAGTCCCACATTATTCCTATCAACGGCTAGGATCTGGCTTTTCTCGTCCAAGTCTTATCCTGATAAAGTTTGATATATATATATATATACTTTAATATTTATATACATTCCCCAATAAGTATGAAAATGTAAGTATCTGGCTGAGCACGAGGTCCCACACAATCTCCATCAGCAGCTAGGATCTAACTTTTCTTATCCAAGTTTTATCCCGATAAAGTCTGATATATATATATATATATTTTTTAATTTATATATATATATATGTTCCCCAATAAGTTTGAAAATATTAGTATCTGAAAAGTAGGTAGGGGTATTGAATAGGTAGTGTTGCGCCATTATTACGTACAGGACAATTACTTTGAATACATTCATTCATTCGATCACTTCAATCAACAGTTGCTTTGAATTTAACATTATTTCCATTATCCTCAATAAAGCCTGGAAAGGTCGTAGTCTAAAAAAGTAGGATGTAGTCTGTAGTGTCATAGCCTAAAAAGTAGGGTGTTGGGTGTTTTGAATTCGGTCAGTTGTTTTGAATAAATGACAAAAATTCCAAAATAAAAACAAAAGAAACATTCCACTTTCAGCTTTTTTATGCTTATTATATTTCAACATATTCCAAATAGAGATAGTTTTTTATTTTTAATCCATTTTTAGTTTTTTCATGCTTATTATATTCCAACATATTTCAAAACTAGATAGTTTTCATTTTTTTATTTTTGTTAATGATCAATTCAAATGAAAATCAAAAGTTAATATAATTTTAAAAAAATAAGATAATAATCTAAAATAATCAAATAGAAGTAAATTCCTAACATTATAATATAATTGATACGCTTAAACTCAAACAAAAGCAATTGGAATATTAATAAAATATTGTACGATATTTTCAATTTTTTTTCTATTATCAACTATTTAAATATTTTTAAAGTAAGAAAAATTACTTTGCAATTAAAAATATTTTTAGCAATAATAAAATATTGCAAAATAGTTATTTAGCTATTGAAACATTAGCAAAATACTATATAATATTCTAACCATTCTTGAGGGGTTTATCTTCTAAGCCGGACAAAGTTCATTTGACAGTACTACATTACTTAGGGCCTAAGCTTGGCCAATTTGCAGCAAACCAAATAATAGCTGGACCAGTTAGGCCCAGCCCAGTGGATTAATTTATGGCAAAATTTGCTTAATACTAAAAGAATAGATGTCCTAAAAATTTCCGAAATTGAAAGATTGCAAAATATTTATTATTTTTATTTCAATTTAAATTGTATCTTATATTTTATGAATTATCTTAAGTGTAGTGAGGATATAATTTTTAGTGGATTATTCTAAGTGTATCAATTACAGCATAAGGTCATGTATTTATTTTTATGTAATTAAATTTAATTAATTATCTTAAATTTCCTTCTTATTTTTTTATAATTATCCGAAATTTGAATTTTCTTTTAATTGGTCATTCATGCAACGAAACAAAATTATTTATATTTTAGATTATATTGAAATATAATAAGCATGAAAAAATTGAAATGGAATGTTCTTCTATTTTTGGAAAGTTGACAAATCGAAATGAATACCTGGTTAATCAAACTCTCTTTCCATCTTTCCATTCACGATGATATGAATTGTTTAACTTTCTAAAAAATTAAAAATCAAACTTATCAAATTTTGATGTCATTGGAAATATAATACACATTAAAAACTGGACATAAGTGATGTTACGTGATGATGTTGGAAACTGAAATCAAATATCGTGAATGCAACAACTACATATAGGAATAACTATTAATACATCTACCTACCAAATTTCTTACTATTAATGCATTTACCTATCAAATTTATTACTCCTTAATCAACTAAGCACGAGGTCCCAAATTGTCTCCATCAGCGGCTAGGATCTGACTTTTCTCGTCCAAGTTATATCTCGGTAAAGTCTAATCTATATGTATATATATATACACACACACTTATCCCGATAAAGTCTGATATATATATATACACACACTTAAATATTTATGTATATATATATATTTATATATGTTCCCCAATAAGTCTAAAAATGTCACTATCTGAAAAGTAGGTAGGTGAATTGAATAGCTAGTGTTGCACCATTATTACGTACATGACAGTTGCTCTGAATACACTCATTTGTTCGATCGCTTCAGCTAACAATTACTTTGAATCTAACGTCATTTCCATTATCCTTGATAAAGTTTGAAAGGTCATAGTATGAAAAAGTAGGGTATAGTCTCTACGGTCATAGTCTGAAAAATAGGGTGTCGGGTATTTTGAATTCGATCTGATGCTTTGAATAAATTATCAACTTTCCAGAAGAAGAAAAAAAGAAACATACCATTTTTAGTTTTTTCATTCTTATTAAATTCCAACATATTCCAATATAGATAGTTTTGATTTTTAATCCATTTTTAGTTTTTTCATGCTTATTATATTTCAACATATCTCAAATATAGATAGTTTTGATTTTAAATTTTTGTGAATGATCAATTAAAATGAAAATCAAAATTTAGTATAATTTATAAAAATAAGATAATAATCTAAAATAATCAAATATAAGTAAATTCTGAACCTTATAATATAATTGGTACACTTAAACTCAAATAAATGCAATTGGAGTAGTAGCAAAGTACTATGTGGTATTTTCAATTTTTTTTCTATTATCAACTATTTAAATATTTTTAAAATATGAAAAATTATTTAGTAGTAAAAATTATTTTTAGCAAAATATTGCAAAATAGTTATTTAGTAATTGAAATGTTAGCAAAATACTATACCATATTTTAACCATTCTGGGTCGGACAAAGTTCATTTGACAACACTATTTTACTTAGGGCTTATGCTTGGCCGATTTACAGTGAACCAAATAATAGCTGGACCAGTTAGGTCCATCCCATTTGATTAGTTTATGGAAAAAATTGCTTAATACTAAAAGAATAGACACTCAAAAATTTTCCAAAATTGTAAGATTGCAAAATAATTTATTTATTTTTATTTCAATTTAAATTGTATCTTATATATTACGAAATATCTTAAGTGTAGTTAGTATATAATTTTTTAGTGGAAGTATCAATTACATCATAAGGTTAGGTATTTATTTTTTTAATTAAATTAAATTAATTATCTTAAATTTCCATTTTATTTTTTTGTAATTATCTAAGGTTTGGATTTTCTTCTAATTGGTCATTCAAGCAACCAAAAAAATTATCTATATTTTGATTACATTGAAATAGAATAAGCATGAAAAAATGGCAATGGAATGTTCTTCTTTTTTTGGAAAGTTGACAAATCGAAATGAATTCCTCAAGAATCTAACTCTCTTTCCATCTTTTCATTCACGATGATATGAACTGTTTAACTTTCAGAAGAATAAAAAATCAAAATGATAAAATTTTGATGTCATTGGAAATATAATACGCATGAAAACTTGGACATAAATGATGTTGGAAAGTGAAAGCAAATGTCGTGAATGCAACAACAACTACATATAAGTATAACTATTAATACATCTACCTACCAAATTTCTTACTATTATTGCATCTACTGATGAACATTTAAAAGTGTACAATTAATTAGAATTTATATTATTATTTTCAATTTAAAATTATCATTAAAACTCCCAATTAAAGCATTTTTATATTTTAGGAATAAAATGGGAAATGAACATATAAAAATGAGATTAAAAGTTTTTTTTTTGTACAAGTTTTAAAGAAACTGGCATAACTTTTGATTCCAAAATAGTTTTGAGTTAATTCTTGAGGCTATGGATTGATAAGTCATTCATCTACAAGTTCATGCAAATTTTGAATCCCATACTAAACAATTAAGGATCAAAGAAGTTGGATTATAAGTGGCTATACAAAATGGATCACCAAAAATTCAAATCAGAGTTAAGCTTAGTCGTGACCTATTTTACCAATTGGATCATATATCTTTAACCAAAATTGATTTTAGGTGAAAAGTAGATACATTATATAAAAGAGGTAGATAAACAAATTTAATGAAGTCAAGATGTTGAGAAAATATGTCAAAATAGTCAATAAATAAGTTGTAATGTGCTACTGATGTTGAAGGACGACTCTTGAACTTTATCCAGTAATTTAACCATATCTCCCTCATCCGATAGCCAAATTTGACAAATGATATTTGAAAATATATTAAAAAATATCTACAACTTTTATTCTTTACCCATCATCAAAATCTATTTGTATCCAGCTCGAAAATGCAATTCAATCGAGTAGGTGAAAATTTAGAGGATTTGGTGTAACAACTTACCAAGTTTTTACAACTAGCATAACACTTGATTGTTTAACTCCTCTATTATATATTTGGCCTCTAGCATATTCCAAGTACTATAAATAGGTCATGTATTAAGCTTGTAAGAATGAGGGGGTAGATGGGAAAATAAAGTTTTATTGTTATCTTTCTTTAGGCTAAATTATCTAGTAGTAACGTAAGTTATCTAGTAGTAATATAAGTTTTCTAGTAGTAATATAAATATATTCTCTAGTTTCTCTTCTATTTTTAGTCATTCTTACTTTCATTATGTCTTTTTAAATTTTATTTTGCTGAGAAAAAAAGGGTGAACCTCTTTATGAAGAAAGAGGAATAGGTATAAAGGTAGAAAATATTCAAATGTGTTGTATTATTGTTTTAATTTTTGATCTAAATCCTAATAGTTTTGTGGTGATTTTTGATTTATGTATCACTAATGACACAACAAATACTTGGGTTCATTTAGCTAGACCTTTAGGTTTACTACCCCAACCGCTAGCTTGAAACCTTGATTTGTTATAGATAAAAATGTGTATAAATACTTGATCCCATAAAAAAGTGTTGGCGCTAAGAGATAATTTGCAAATAGTAAGACAATGTCATGATTACCTTATTACATGAGTTAATTGATAACATCTTCCCATTGGAACCTTCATTATGAATGGAATTCAATAGTGATAATTAAAAGTGGTAAAAATAATAAATAATCATTCTTCTATCCAAAACTCAAAAGTGGATCCTTAATTCTCAATACTTTTATCGCTTTGGTTTTTTTTAGCTATAGCATAATATTATTTTGTTATATATTCTAAACCACATAAAGCCCATTTTTTTAAATATAATCCTGAAATCTTCAAATAACTTTTCTGTGGATCGACCTTGGACTTATGAGAAATTTATTACTTGACACAACCTGTACTTGGGTTTGCAACCGTAAAGTTGTAGCAAGTTTTTAGCGTTGTTGTTGGGGAAGACAAGGTAAGTATTCATGTTTGTAAATATTTTTTCTTTGTAAATATTGTGTGTTTATTTTCTTTATGATTATATAGTCATATGGTATCATAGTCATAATTCTCGACGTTTAGTTAGAAATAATTCTAAAACTTTGTTTGAGTCATCTCCACACACTTCTACCATGGCTGAAAATAAAAGTGTCCAAAATGAAAATGAGAATCAACAAGTGCGTATCATGCGTTATTAGTTGCAACCTCCTTGAAATTATTCTCATTATAGTTTTACATATCCTCTCAATGCAAATAACTTTCGATTAAAGCTACGTATGATCCCTTTACTTCTTAATTTTCATGATTTACACTCTTAAAGCCCTTACTTGCATCTGAAAGAATTTGATGAAGTATGTGCCACTTTTGATGATCAAACTTGTACAAATGAGATTGTTAAGTTCAAATTATTTCCTTTTTCTTTAAAAGATAAAGCAAAAACTTGGCTTAATTCTTTAAAACCTAGGTCAATTGGCACTTAGTAAGAAATCCAAGCTGAATTTTTGAAAAAAAAAATCAACTCATAAAACTAATACTTTGAAAAGACAAATTCAAAACTTATCTCAAAATTCTAATGAAGCTTTCTTTCAATATTGAAAAAGATTTAAAGATTTGTTTAATTCATGTCCACATTATGGTTCTGAAAAATGGAACTTAATTAGTTTATTTTATGAAGGTTTAACTCCTAAAGCAAAATAATTTGTTGAAATAATTTGTAATGGTGAGTTTATTGATAAAGAACCTGATGAAACCCTAGAATATCTAGACCATTTGGAAGAAAATTTTAATCATGGTATAGTGTTAATTCTTTCGAAGGTTCTATTAGATCTAATCTTGATAATGGTAATAAAGGAAAATATTACCTTAGTCAAGAAGATGATATAAATGCTAGGATTGCTAGTTTAATAAGAAAAGTTGAGGCCATGAAAGTTAAAAACGTAAACAAAACCAAATATGTATGAGATGATGAAGTTTGTAGCATTTGTGAACTTGTGGGACACTCTACCAATAAATGTCCAAAATATTTCAATACAATCAAATTTCATGAACACATTCAAAAAATATTTTTATTCTCCATATTCTGAAACTTACAATCCACAATAGAGAAATCATCCCAAGTTTAGTTGGTGAGATGATAACCGTACCCAATCGCTACATTCACAAAAGCCACCAAACTTTCTTTCTTATTCAGCTCCACATATAAAATCCATTGAGGAGACTTTTCAAGCATTCAATAATTAAACTTCACAAGCCATCAATCAAAAATACACTTTCAACATTGATAGCTTCTTTGCATACTCATGAAAAAGGTAAATTTCCTGCTCAACCTCAACCTAATCCTTCCACTAAGTGTCATGCTTCTTCTTAAGGGGAAAATTCAATCAATAAGGCTATTTCGGTCACAACTTTTCAAAATGAAAAAGTTGTTAAAAAAGACTATTCATTCCAAAATAGTCTTGATGATGAATGTAAGTTTAATGAAGGTGAGTTTGAAAATGATGAAAAAAATACTCATCTCTAGCTCATTTTCCTCAAACATTGCAACCAACTCAGAAATTGAACCCGAATTCTGAAATCTTTGAACTTTTTCAACAAGTCAAGATTAATATTTTATTGTTAGATGCAATCAAACAAATTACTTCTTATGCTAAATTTGAAAGATTTATGTACAATCAAAAGAAAATATCGTGTATAAAAGAAGGCATTTTTAATTAAAAGTGTTAGTTTAATCATTCAACAATTTACTTCACCCGAGTACAAAGATCCAGGTTGTCCCACCATTTCATGTACTATAGGAAACACTAGAATAAAGCATGATTTGCTTGATCTTGGTACTACTGTAAATCTTCTACCTTTCTCAATTTATGAACAGTTAGGTTTGGAAAAACTTAAAACAACTTCTGTTGTACTCCAACTAGTTGACCACTTGATTAAAGTTCTAAAGAGAGTAGAAGAAGATGTGTTGGTACAAATTGATAAGTTTTAATTTCTATTGGATTTCATTATTTTGGACATAAAGCCTATTGTACATACACATACACGGATTCCTATCATTTTGAGTCGTCTTTTTCTTGCAAATTTAAATGCTTTGATTAATTGTAGGAATGATATTTTGAAGTTATCTTTTGAAAATATAACTTTAGAACTAAATGTGTTTAATGTTTGTAAGCAACCTGTAGAAGATGTCGAAGTACATGAAGTGGATTCAATTGAGGAACTTGTTCATGAATATTTTACTACCGCTAATTCTTTTGATCCTTTAGAGACTTGTTTTCAAAGTGAAAGAATTTTTAAAAAGGCACACTCTAATACTCTCTATGAATTTTTGCAAGCACAGGAAAAATATTTTTCGAAGCCAAGGTTTGAAGAACTTTTATCGTCAACAATACAATCTATTCCATCAACTATTAAAGATCTCGTGATTGATTTGAAACATTTGCCATTTGATTTGAAATACTCTTTCTTGGGTGAGAATGAGATTTTTCCAGTAATAATTTCTTCCAAATTTGATGTATCCTAAGAAAGTAAGTAGATTAAAACTCTGAAAATGCATAAGATTGCTTTAGGATGGACCATTGTTGACATTAAATATATTAGTCCTTCAATTTTCACACATAACATCTATATAGAGGAAAATGCTAAACCTTCTAGAGAGATGCAATGAAGGCTAAATCCTAATATGAAACAAGTAGTGAGAAATGAAGTCATTAAACTCTTAGATATTGGAATTATGTATTCTATTTTTGATAGTAAATGGGTAAGCCCTATGCAAGTTGAACCTAAGAAATCTAAAGTTATTATAGTCAAGAATGAGAATGATGAATTAATTCCAACTAGGACTATTACTGATTGACGAATTGCATTGACTATAGGAAACTCAATTTAGTTATTAGAAAAGATCATTTTTCACTACCCTTCATGGATCAAATCTGAGAAAGAGTTGTGAGATATGAATTTTACTACTTCTTAGATGGATATTTTGTGTATAATCAAATTACATTTACACTTTAAGATAAAGGGAAAACAAATTTTACATGTCCTTTTGGTACTTTTGCATATCAAATGATGTCTTTTGGATTATGAAATGCACCAGCTACATTCCAATGATGCATGCTTAGTATTTTTAGTGACATAGTTGAACATTTTCTTGAAGTCTTCATGGATAATTTTTCTCTTTTTTGTAATTCATTTGATAATTGCTTGTCTAATTTAGAAAATATACTGATCAGGTATGAAGAAAATAATCTTGTACTCAATTGGGAGAAATGTCATTTCATGGTAACAACTGGTATTGTTCTTGGACACATTATATCGTCAAAAGGTACTGAAGTAGACAAATCTAAAATTGAGTTAATTGCCAATTTGCCAATACCAAAGTTTGTGAAGGAGGTAAGATCATTTTTAGGACATGCTAGTTTTTCTAGAAGATTTATCAAATATTTTAGTATAATATTAAAACCTTTGTGTAATCTTCAAACAAAAGACATTATTTTTAAATGGACTGAAAATTGTAAAAATACTTTTGTTAAGCTTAAAAGCATGCTTACGCCTGCTCCAATCATGCAGCATCCAAATTAGACTTTACTTTTTGAAATAATTTGCAATGCCAGTGACTATGTTGTTGGAGCTGTCTCAGGACAAAGAAAATATAAGAAACTATATAATATTTACTATATAAGTAAAACTTTAAACAATGTTCAATTGAATTATTCAACAACTGAAAAAAAATTACTTGCTGAAGTTTTTGCATTGGATAAATTTAGATCTTATCTTGTTGCTCACCTGTTGTTTTTAGAGATCATGCAGCTTTGAAATATCTTTTATAAAAAAAATATCAAACCTAGACTGATTAGGTAGATTATCTTCAACAATATGATTCGAGATAAGAAAAGAGTAGAGAATGTGGTGGTTAATCATTTATCGAGACTTGTTTGCGATGACTTAATTCAAACCACACCCATTAATGACACTTTTCCAAATGAACAACTATTTAATATCTTTTATTTTACCTTAGTTTGTTGACATTGTTAAATTTCTTGTGACATGAAAGATGCCATCGCATTGGAACTCCCAAGACAAAAAGAAGTTTTTGATTGAGGTAAAAACTTTTATTGGGATGGTCCATACCTATTCAAATATTGTCCTGATCAAATCTTTTGAAGATGTGTGTCTGAAAATGAGATAGGTAATATTATTAAATTTTATCATTGATAAGCATGTGGTGATCACTTTTTGGAAAAGAAAACCGCTGCAAAGGTCTTGCAATATAGATTTTATTGGTCAACTCTTTTCAAAGACAATTATACTTTCTACAAAAGTTGTGAAATTTGTCAAAAGTTAGGATCTATTTCAAAGCGAAACATGATGCCCTACACCCTATCCTAGTGATTGAAATCTTTGACTATTGGGGTATTGACTTCATGAAACCTTTTGTATTATTATTTGGTTTTATTTACATATTGTTCACCATAGATTATGTCTTAAAATGGATCAAGGCAATTCTCTGTTGAAACAATGATCACAAAATAGTGATAAAAATTTTGAAAGAAAATATTTTAAGTCGATTTGGAATTCCTTGATCCATTATCAGAGATGTGGAAAAATAATTTTGTAACAAAGCTTTTAGAATTTTAATGAGGAAATATGGAATCATACATAAAATTACAACCCCTTATAACCCTCAGACAAATGGACAAGTTAAACTTGCAAATAGGGAGATAAAATAAATTTTGGAAAAGACAGTTAACCCAAATTGTAAAAATTGGTCTCTTAGACTTACCGATACACTTTGGAAATATAGAACTGCTTTCAAAATATCATTAAGCATGTCTCCTTATAGAATAGTTTATGGAAAACCGTGTCACTTACCTGTTGAAATTGAACATAAAGCTTATTAGGCAATCATAACCTTTGACTTCAACCTTGTCACTTACCTGTTCAACTTGAACATAAAGCTTATTGGGTAATCAAAATGATTAACTTCAATCTTGATGAAACTTCAAAATTGCGCAAATTACAAATTAATTAATTTTAAGAATTGAGAAATGATGCGTATGAGAATTCTAAAATTCATAAAGCAAGAATCTAAGATTTTCATGATAATAAAATTCAAGAAAAATATTTGAGGTTGGTCAAAAGTATTTGCTTTATAATTTTCGATTGCATTTATTTCCTAAAAAATTGAGATTAAGGTGGAGTGGTCTTTTTATTGTAAAAGAGGTATATCCTTATAGGACGATTAACATTAAGAATTATAGAAATGATAATGTATTCAAAGTAAATGAATAAAAACTCAAAACATTCCTAGAAATTCAATTTTCACAAGAAGAAATTATTTTTCTTTCCAACCCTTATTATGATTACTGTATGTATATATACTTACCTCTTCTAACTTTATTTGTTTTGTAGGCTTTTTTTCTTTTATTTTTTTTTTATTTTCCCAATTAAATGGTAGATAACAGTATTTTGTGCCCATTAAAATCGAATTTATCAGTTTCCCAAACAACTGGAATCTCTATACAAAGTTTCTTTCTTTTTCTCATTCTTTTTTTCTTGTTCTTCAAAATGGGTGACATTCTTCAAACTCTCAAGACGCGATTTTATTTTTTGCCTAAAAATGTAATTTTAAAAATTTATAAAATCAGGACTGAAAGATTAAGAATGCTTATGCACAAGGGCATCCCAGGGGACATACGATGGATAATTGAAGCAAATGTAAGAGTACATGTCTAGTTTTGGTAAAAGCACACATTCAAAAAAACAAAGGATGAAAAAATGCAAGTTTGTCACAAATATGCTCGATGGACTTGCAACACAAAGTGTCATTCCTTAGAAATAGTTTCTAAAAATCGAGATGATAAAATTCAATTCATTATGGATGGACTGAGTAAGGAGTCTTTAGATGACATTATATTGACTTTTGATATGCATTCATGTGGATTAGTGCATCATGCAATTCTTGATTTATAGAATCACTTCTGAGATGAATATGAGCATTATAGTCTTGGGAATCTGACATTAAAAGATCATATTTGTTGGTTTATAAGAAAATTAGATGGGAAGCATATCCTCGACCCATAGATGTGTTTAAGCTATTACTGGATGTAAAATTAAAGGAAGATATGAGCCACTATCACAATACATGTACATTCATGTGTAAATATATAATTTTTAAATTTTTTGTGTTCCTTATTTTTAACCTTTCTAACAAAAGAAAATGTATTCTGAGTTCACACCTCAATAAATAGCACTGTACTCACTCCATTCTTGCACAACTCATTTTCATAAAAAGAAAAGAAAAAAAATAGAAGGGTATTTCACTCTCAAGTTCAACTCTATTTGTGTCTTTTGTAGAACCAATCTAGGAAAAAAAATGGTGAATTTATAGGGGCATCCGATAATATTGGCAGAATTTTAGTAGAAAGAAAAATTCATTTAGTGTATAGAGAAGGCAGTCTGGGTTTAATAGGGAGTGTTGCTGCTTTTGCTCATGTAGGAGATGTCAAAGTTTTAGGAGTTATCCTAAATTTTAATAGTAGAGAATATCACATGTATGATCATCATAGATGAGCTAAAATTATCACATATTCAGGACATAATGGCTAATATGTTAAACAATGCAGATGCATTCATCACTCTACCTGATGGTTTTGGTATACTAGACGAGTTATTCCAAGTTATCTCTTGGGCACAACTCAACATTCACCAGAAACCTATAGGTGTTGTTAATGTTAATGGTTTCTATGATGGTTTGCTATCTTTTGTAGATCATGCTATGGAAAAAGATTTTATTTCATTATCTGCGAGATGAATTCTCATTTCTGCTCCATCAACTGACCAACTGATTGATCAACTTCTAGCATATGTGCTAGAACCTGATCTGGTCTTGGCCTATGTGGATTGGTCCAACAAGGATAGTGGTCGAAAATGCAAAATGAATTTGACTCTCAACCCATGAAATTTATCCTTAATAGTTTCAACTAATAATGTCTTTTGTGTTGTTTTAGCTTTTTTTTCAATAAGCTACATTTCAGGTGATATCTTCTAAACTCATTTTTCTATCTATTTTCGACATTGGGGACAATGTCTCGATTAGATTAGGGGAGGGAATAGTTGATATCATATCTTATATGTTTAATGTGTGTTTTTTCTATTTTTTTACCAAAAAAATTCAAGTGTGTTTCCTTTTGGGTGTATTGAAGCCAGGAGTAAATGTGGCTAAAGTGAAGGGTAATCTTTTGACACTCTTGAGACGCACCCCTATTTTTTTTATTTTTTTGCATAACATGGTATGTTTGTGAAGTTTTTAACTGAAATTTTGTAAATTGTCAAAATATAATTGTAATTCTCTTTTTGTTAAAGAATTGTGCGCATCCTAAGCCTTATAGAAAGATTGGTTGCGATACATATAATTGAAAAATCCGACCATATTAAATTATTTACTTTTTAATATTCACACATCTTTTGTGAATAAGTGGAGAGTTTGAGAAAACAAGCATTCTGAAATTTAGTTGATCATTTGAATTAGTTTCGTTGTAATTTGAGATGCTTAATTATGTCTACCTTGTATGTGAAAAAATGAGTTGGGTAAACCTGTGTAGTTATCTATTTCTATTGAAATATTTTGCTTTGTAGCTAGTGATGTGAGTATAATTATAAATTATTCTTTTGATCTTCTGTTATCATGTGAGTCATGTTGTATAAAAAAAACTCACCATTTCATTTTTAGGTTAACCAATGAAATTTTGAGGCATAATTTGGTACGACAGGCTAGGTATTTTAAATTTTTATAACTACATATCTTATGCTCAATTTTAGTTTGAATGCTTATCCCAAATCATTTAAGCAATTTCCCTGAGTGTTTTAACTATTTTCCAACTCCATGAGTAAACGTCTTACCAACTTAAATAGCAAACACTTACCTATGAGGATATGGAGTTGAGATTTTTTCATGATTGATTTTGAAGTTATATGTATCTTGGTCTGTGGAATAAATGATTGGCTTAGTGCACATACGCACAACATCTTTTGGAAATTAAAATAAAAATCTCGATAGCATCTGTGATATCTGACAAATGATTATTTGTGATTATTAGACTATTTTATAGGTTTCTTTTAAATTATAATCATCACGCCATGTTCTTTTTATTTGTATTACATTTCATTACGCTATAATAACTAGGGACTAATAGTAAGCTGGTTGGGGGTGATGAACAATTAGAAGTGTACAATTATTGGGGGTGATGAACAATTAGAAGTGTACAATTATTGGGGGTGATGAACAATTAGAAGTGTACAATTAATTAAGATTTATATAATTATTTTCACTTTGAGATTGTCATTAGAACTCTCAATCAAAGCATTTTTGTGTTTTAGGAATAAAATAGAAAATCAACATAAAAAATGAGATTAAAAAGTTTTATATTTTTTGTGCAAGTTTTAGAGAAACTGGCATAAGTTTTGATTGCAAAATGGTTTTGGATTAATTCTTGAGGCTATATATTAATAAATTATTAATCTACAAGTTCATGTAAACTTTGGATCCCATACTAAATGTGTAAGGATCAAAGAAGTTGGATTATAAGTAGTTATATAAAATGAATCATAAAAAATTCAAATTAGAGTTAAGCCCAATCTTAACCCATTTTATCAATTGCGTTATATATATTTAATCAAAATTGATTTTGAGTTGAAATTTAGATATGTTATACATACGAGATAGATAAAAAAGTTTGTTCTGGACCAGATGGTGAGAAAATATGTCAAAATGGTCAATAAATATGTTGTAATACACTGCTAATGTTGAAGGATGGCTCTTGAACATGCTCCGGTAATTTGACAATATCTTTCTTATCCGACAGCCAAATTTGAAAAATAACATATGAAAATATATCAAAAAAGAAAGATCTATAATTTTTATTCTTTGCCTATCATCAAAATCTAGTTGTATTTGACATGACAATACAATTAAATCGAGTAGGTGAAAATTTAGAGGATTTGGTGTAACAACTTACTAACTCTTGACAACTAGCATATCACTTGATTATTTAGCCTCTAGCATACTACAAGTACTATAAATAGGCCATGTATTAAGCTTGTAATATTGGGGGTTAGAAGGAAAAAAAAGTTTTATTGTTGTCTTTCTTTATGCTAAGTTTTCTAGTAAAAACATAAGTTTTCTAATTCTCTAGTTTCTCTTCTGTTTTTAGTCTTTTCTACTTTTGTTATATTTTTCTAAATTTTATTTTGTTGAGAAAAAATGGTGAACCTCTTGATGGAGGAAGAGAAACAATTATAAAAGCAGAAAATAATTAAATGTGTTGTATTATTATTTTAATTTTTTATCTAAATCCTACTTATTTTGTAGTGATTCTTGATTTATGTATCACTAATGATACAAAAAATACTAGAGTTCATTTAGCTAGATATTTGGTTTTACTGACCCAACGCTAGAGTAAAACCTTGATTTGTTATAGATAAAAGTGTACATAAATACTTGATTCCATAAAAAAGTGTTGGCGCCAAGAGATAAATTATAAATAGTATGATAATGTCATGATTACCTTATTGCATGAGTTATTTGATAACATCGTCCCATTAGAATCTTCATTATGAATGGAATCCAATAGTGGCAATTAAAAGAGGTAAAAATAATAAATAATTATTCTTCTATCCAAAACTCAAGAGCGGATCCTTAACTCTTAGTACTTTTATTACTTTGTTTTTTTTAGTTATGGCATAATATTATTTTTTGATATATTCTAAACCACATAAAGACCATCCTTTTTTTGGAAATGTGATCCTGAAATTTTTAAACAACTTCTTTGTGGATCGACCTTGGACTCACAAGAAATTTATTACTTAACACAACCTACAATTGAGTTTGTAACCAATCAAATTTATTACTCCTCAATCGACTAAGCACGAGGTCCCAAATTGTCTCCATTAATGGCTAGGATCTAAAAAGTAGGTAGGTGCATTAAATAACTAGTATTGCACCATTACTAGGTACAAGATAGTTACTTTGAATACACTCATTCGTTCGATTGTTTCAACCAATAGTTCTTTTGAATCTAACATTATTTTCATTATCATTGACAAAGTCTTAAAGGTCATAGTCTGAAAAAGTAGGGTGTAGTTTGTAGGGTCATAGTCTGAAAAATAGGGTGTAGTATGAAAAATAGGGTATTGGGTGTTTTGAATTTGGTCACTTGATTTGAATAAATTATCAACTTTCCAAAAAAGAAAAAAGAAACATTCCATTTTTAGTTTTTTTCAGGCTTATTGTATTCCAGCATATTCCAAATATTGATAGTTTTGGTTTTTAATTTTTGTGAATGATCAATTAAAATCAAAATCAAATTTAGTATAATAGACAAAAATAAGATAATAATTTAAAATAATCAAATAGAGCTAATTTTCTAACCTTATAATTTAATTGATACACTTAAACTTAAATAAAAGCAAATGGAATATTAGCAAAACATTATACGATATTTTTTTTTTCTATTAACAACTATTTAAATATTTTTAAAATATGAAAAATTACTTAGCTGTTAAATTTATTTTTAGCAAAATATTGCAAAACAATTATTTAGCAATTGAAATGTTAGCAAAATATTATACAATATTCTAACCATTCTTGAGGGGTTTATGTTTTGGGCCGGACATAGTATTTTACTTAGGGCCTAACATACTTATGTTTTGGTTGCTTTAAATCTAACATCATTTCCATGATCGTCGATAAGTCTGAAAGGTTATAGTTTGTGAAGGTAGGTGTAGTTTGAAAGTAGGGTGTTGAGTGTTTTGAATTCAGTTGGTTGCTTTGAATAAATTATCAACTTCACAAAAAAAAAAACATTCCATTTCTAGTTTTTTCCTGCTTATTGTATTCCAACATATTCCAAATATAGATAGTTTTGATTTTTAATTTTTGTGAATGATCTATTAAAATCAAGATCAAAATTTAGTATAATTGACAAAAATAAGATAGTAATCTAAAATAATCAAATAGAAGTAAATTCCTAACCTTATAATATAATTGATACACTTAAACTCAAATAAAAGCAATTGGAATATTAACAAAATACTATAAGATATTTTAAAATTTATTTCTATTAAAAACTATTTAAATATTTTTAAAATATGAAAAATCACTTAGCAATTAAAAATAGTTTTAGTAATAATAAAATATTGCAAACTAGTTATTTAGCAATTGAAACGTTAGCAAAATATTATACAATATTCTAACCATTCTTGAGGGGTTTATGTTTTGGGCCGTACACAATTCATTTGACAATACTATGTTACTTAGGGCAAAATAGCTGGACCAGTTAGGCCAGCCTATTTGATTAGTTTATGGCAAAATTTGCTCAATACTAAAAGAATAGACACCCTAAAATTTTCCAAAATTAAAAGAGGGAAAATAATTTATTTACTTTTATTACAATTTAGATTGTATCTTATATTTTATGAATTACCTTAAGTGGAGTGAGGATATAATTTTTAGTGAATTATTCTAAGTGTATCAATTACATCATAAGGTTAGGTATTTATTTTTATTTAAATAAATTAAATTAATTATCTTATATTCCCATCTTAATTTTTTGTAATTATTTGAAGTTTGGATTTTCTTCTAATTGGTCATTCAAGCAACCAAACCAAATTATCTATATTTTAGATTATATTGAAAATATAATAAGCATGAAAAATATTGACAATGGAATGTTCTTCTTTTTTGGAAAAAGTTGATAAATCGAAAATGAATACCTGGTGAATCAAACTCTCTTTTCATGTTTCCATTCACGATGATATGAACTTTTTAACTATCAAAAAAATTTAAAATCAAAATTATCAAATTTTGATGTCATTCGAAATATAATACACATGAAAAATTGTTCAAAATGATATCACGTGATAATGTTGGAAAGTGAAAGCAAATGTCATGAACACAACAACAACTACATATATGTATAACTATTAATACAATTAATGCATCTACTTATCAAATTTATTACTCGTCAATTGATTGAGCACGAGGTCCCACATTGTCTCCATCAGCGGCTAGGATATGACTTTTCTTGTCCAAGTTTTATCGCGATAAAATCTGATATATATATATAATTATCCCAATAAAGTTTTATATATATACTTTAAATAAATGTTATATATATATATATTTATTTATATGTCCCCAATAAGTCTAAAAATGTCAATATCTGAAAAGTAGGTAGGTGCATTGAATAGTTAGAGTTGCGCCATAATTATGTATAGAAAAGTTGCTATGAATACACTTACTTATTCATTCGATCACTTCAGCCAACACTTGCTTTAAATCTAACATAATTTCCATTATCATCAATAAAGTCTGAAAGGTCATAGTCTAAAAACGTAGGGTGTAGTCTGTAGGGTTATAGTGTGAAAGTAGGGTGTTGGGTGTTTTGAATTCAGTTTGTTGCTTTGAATAAATTATCCACATTCCAAATTTAAAAAAAAAATTCCTTTTTTAGTTTTTCAGGCTTATTGTATTGCAATATATTCCAAATATAGATAGTTTTGATTTTTAATTTTTGTGAATGATCAATTAAAATAAAAATCAAAATTTAGTATAATAGACAAAAATAAGATAATAATCTAAAATAATCAAATAGAACTAATTTCCTAACCTTATAATTTAATTGATACACTTAAAGTCATATAAAAACAATTGGAATATTTGCAAACTATTATACGATATTTTCATTTTTTTCTATTAACAACTATTTAAATATTTTTAAAATATGAAAAATTACTTAGCAGTTAAATTTAGTTTTAGCAAAATATTGCAAAATAGTTATTTAGCAATTGAAATGTTAGCAAAATATTATATAATATTCTAACCATTCTTGAGGGGTTTATGTTTTGGGCTGGACATAGTATTTTACTTAGGGCCTAACATACTTATGTTTTGGTTGCTTTAAATCTAACATCATTTCCATTATCTTCGATAAAGTCTGAAAGGTTATGGTCTAAAAAAGTAGGGTGGTTGAGTATTTTGAATTCGGTCGGTTGCTTTGAATAAATTATCAACTTTACAAAATAAAAAAAACATTCCATTTTTAGTTTTTTAATGCTTATTGTATTCCAACATATTCCAAATATAGATAGTTTTGATTTTTAATTTTTGTGAATGACCAATTAAAATGAAAATTAAAATTTAGTATAATTGACAAAAATAACATAGTAATCTAAAATAATCAAATAGAAGTAAATTCTTAACCTTATAATATAATTGATACACTTACACTCAAATAAAAGTAATTGGAATATTAACAAAATATTATAAGATATTTTAGAATTTATTTCTATTAACAACTATTTAAATATTTTTAAAATATGAAAAATTACTTAGCAATTAAAAATATTTTTAGTAATAATTAAATATTTCAAACTAGTTATTTAGCAATTGAAACGTTAGCAAAATACTATACAATATTCTAACCATTCTTGAGGGGTTTATGTTTTGGGTCGTACACAATTCATTTGACAACACTATGTTACTTAGGGCCTATGCTTGGTCGATTTGCAGCGAACCAAAAAATAGCTGGACTAATTAGGCAAGCCCATTTGATTAGTTTATGGAAAAATTTCTCGATACTAAAAGATTAGACACCTGAAAATTTTCCAAAGAAAGAGTGCAAAATAATTTATTTATTTTTATTTCAATTTAAATTGTATCTTATATTTTATGAATTACCTTAAGTGGAGTGAGGATATAATTTTTAGTGGATTATTCTAAGTGTATCAATTACATCATAAGGTTAGGTATTAATTTTTATTTAAATAAATTAAATTAATTATCTTATATTTCCATCTTAATTTTTTGTAATTATTCGAAAGCAACCAAACAAAATTATCTATCTATATTTTGGTTTATATTGAAAATATAATACGCATGAAAAAAAATTAACAATGGAATGTTCTTCTTTTTTTGAAAAAGTTGATAAATCAAAAATGAATACCTGATGAATCAAACTCTCTTTTCATGTTTCCATTCACAATGATACGAACTGTTTAACTATTAAAACAATTAAAAATCAAAATTATCAAATTTTGATGTCATTAGAAATATAATACGCATGAAAAATTGAACATAAATGATGTCATGTTATGATGTTGGAAAGTAAAAGTGAATGTCGTGAACGCAACAACAACTACATACTTATGTTTTGGGCTACACATAGTATTTTACTTAGGGCCTAACATAGTTATGTTTTGGTTGCTTTAAATCTAACATCATTTCCATGATCCTCGATAAAGTCTAAAAGGTCATTGTTTGATAAGGTAGGGTGTAGTTTGAAAGTAGGGTGTTGAGTGTTTTGAATTCGGTTGCTTGCTTTGAATAAATTATCAACTTTACAAAATAAAAAAAAAATATTCCATTTCTATTTTTTTCCTTCTTATTGTATTCCAACATATTCCAAATATAGATAGTTTTGATTTTTAATTTTTGTAAATGATCTATTAAAATCAAAATCAAAATTTAGTATAATTGACAAAAATAAGATAGTAATCTAAAATAATCAAATAGAAGTAAATTCCTAACCTTATAACATAATTGATACACTTAAACTCAAATAAAAGCAATTGGAATATTAACAAAATACTATAAGATATTTTAAAATTTATTTCTATTAATAACTATTTAAATATTTGTGAAATATGAAAAATCACTTAGCAATTAAAAATAGTTTTAGTAATAATAAAATATTGCAAACTAGTTATTTAGCAATTAAAACATTAGCAAAATACTATACAATATTCTAACCATTCTTGAGGAATTTATGTTCTCGGCCGTACACAATTCATTTGACAATACTATGTTACTTAGGGCAAAATAGTTGGACCAGTTAGGCCAGCCCATTTGATTAGTTTATGGCAAAATTTGCTCAATACAAAAAGAATAGAGACCCGAAAATTTTCCAAAATTGAAAGAGAGCAAAATTATTTATTTATTTTTATTTCAATTTAGATTGTATCTTATATTTTATGAATTACCTTAAGTGGAGTGAGGATATAATTTTTAGTGGATTATTCTAAGGGTATCAATTACATCATAAGGTTAGGTATTTATTTTTATTTAAATAAATTAAATTAATTATCTTATATTCCCATCTTAATTTTTTGTAATTATTTGAAGTTCGGATTTTCTTCTAATTTGTCATTCAAGCAACCAAACCAAATTATCTATATTTTGGATTATATTGAAAATATAATAAGCATGAAAAAAATTGACAATGGAATGTTCTTTTTTTTTTGGAAAAAGTTGATAAATCAAAAATGAATACCTGGTGAATCAAACTCTCTTTTTATGTTTCCATTCACGATGATATGAACTTTTTAACTATCAGAAAAATTTAAAATCAGAATTATCAAATTTTGATGTCATTCGAAATGTAATATGCATGAAAAATTGGGCTGAAATGATGTCACGTGATGATGTTGGAAAGTAAAAGCAAATGTCGTGAACGCAACAACAACTACATATACGTATAACTATTAATACAATTAATGCATCTACTTATCAAATTTATTACTCGTCAATTGATTGAGCACGAGGTCCCACATTGTCTCCATCAGCGGCTAGGATATGACTTTTCTCGTCCAAGTTTTATAATTATAAAGTCTAATATATATATATATATATATATATCAGAAACTGAAAAGTAGGTAGGTGCATTGAATAGCTAGTGTTGCGCCATTATTACGTATAGGAAAGTCGCTATGAATACGCTAATTCGTTCGATCGCTTCAGCCAACGCTTGTTGTGAATCTAACATCATTTACATTATCCTAAATAAAGTGTACAAGGTCATAGCTTGA